>JAOTRH010090775.1:0-48747 GCA_034768845.1 Heliamphora exappendiculata
GTGTGGGAGAGAAACCATAAATTTTCTAAGTGTTTCCAAGAGAAGAAGAAGAGAAGAAGGAAGGAAGAAGGAAGAAGGAAGAAGAAGCTAAGGGGACCAAGGAGAGTGCAACAAAGTCAAGTCCCACCATTCTTCCACCATTAGGTCTTCAAAACATGTAAGCAACTCTTTCAAACCCTCTAATATTCTCCCCTAAGATACCCCTCAATCCATCTATATAACAAATCATAACAAAATAAAACAAAGAATGAGTCAAAAAGGCGTGGTATGAGTGATTTAGGGACTGTTTATGTATGAGTAAGCCTTGTATGTATTTGCATATGTGTATCTTTGAGTTTTATGGCCTAAACATGTTTTGGACTTTTAGTTTATGTGAGTTTATGACATGCATGCAAAGAAAACATATCAAAAATGTATATTACATAAGCTAAGCAAGCAAAACCCTAAGTAGCCTGATTTTCTGGACTTACTCACTTTCTGCCACCAACTTTAAACCATATTAACTAAATGTAAAAAAATGTTCTTAAAGTAATTTTTGTGTTCAGATCTATATTGTTGAGTTATCTTTCATACAAAATTAGTTTGAAGTGATTTAATTGGGTAGAACTCCAGATATCTCATTTTTTCGAAAGAGTGTCAGATCTTGACCACTCTGAGTTGCAGATCTAAAAACCCTAACTTACAATGAGAATCGAGCTTCGATCAAAACATAAAAATTGTATAGGACACAGTTATCCTTCTGGCCACAAAAAATGAGCTAAAAATATGAAATATAGATGGGTCAAAACACTTTCCAAAGTCACTGTTAAGGTTCAGTGGCTGACAGACCTCTCTGTCACACATTTTTATGAGACTTAAAACCTAACTTTGTTGAAGCCAAATATAAAAGTGGTAAATATCAACTTTGTAGCTAACATATTAAACTAGTTACTGAGCAAAAATAAAAAATTAAATCAATGTCTAAGTGCTTCAAAACTCTGTTGTAACTTTAAAACTAGCAATTAAACTTGTACCTAAATATGGCTAAGTGTTTGAATGGTGTGTTACTTATGAGACTTGAGTGTGTGAACCTTATATGAACTTTGTGAGTAATTAGTGTATGAAAATGATGCTTTTGATGATATGAACTCATGCCGCTAGTTTGAGTCTATATTGCTTAAATTTTGGTTATGCTTCACATGCTTTTACTTAATGCTTTAGCAAGTTGTACCGTGTGCTATGCCATATTTATACACAATGCAATGAGTAGTTGTACATAAGAGGCATATTGCACATTCGTGGGCATTCCTACATTGCATCTTGGGTTATCAAAGTCCTTCGTACCTTTCAAACTGGGTTGGTAATCATTGTTCAGTGGTTGTGGGTCTAGGGCGTCCCCGGTTACCATGTTTGAAAATGAAATTGGAGGTTTTAATTATAAAAAGGAGGTTTAGGCACCATGGGTTCTTCACTAGCTTTAATTTAGATATTGGGTTGATACTAAACGAGCATCCTAATTTTTAATGTGGGTAACCCTATAAAGTCCCATCATGGCATTGACAATAAGTCCATGAGGTTGCAATAATATAAAATTATATCACGGCATTGACAATAAGTCCCTGAGGTGGTAATAATATAAAGTCCCATCACGGTAATAACAATAAGTCCCTGAGGTGGCAATAATATAAAGTCCTATCACGGCATTGACAATAAGTCTCTGAGGCGACAATAATATAAAGTCCTATCACGGCATTGACAATAAGTTCCTAAGGTGGCAATAACATGAAGTCCCATCACGGCGATGACAATAAGTCCCTGAGGTGGCAATAATGATAATAAATCCATACAAGTAATAGAAATGAGTCCTAAAGTGAAACTCCTGTTTCTATATCTGAATTCAAGTCGGATTGGGCATCTGCATTGCATCTGCATCACACACTTGCAAAATTGTTCTTATATATGCTTAGCCTGTTGAAAATATTAAATTATCTGTCTCTTAGACCTTAAATTGTACTGGGTATTATACGATATGTATTGTAGGATATTTTGTTGTGAGTGTTAGACAGTTTAGAAAATTTTCTTATGAGCTTTGGCTTAGGACATTCGTGCCACAGGTGAGTGTGATGAGCTTTTTGAGAAAGTCGCCCCCGAAGAAGAAGACCGAATGAAGAACAGCGTGGGTGGCAGGAGCTAGCAGACCCCAACAATGTTAGCTAAAGAATTAGGTTTTTACATTTTGTTCTTTTTGTTCAGTTTCCACGGGCGTATTGTAATTTTTGTTAAATTTTCTGGTGAAACTGTAATCGTTATGTACTTTTAATCAATTTCGAACTCTTAATGATGTAATATTTATGATATTTAAATATGAATGAATGGATAGAATATTCCCCTTACCTATACTTATATATGTCCCAACGTGCCTGAGGACTGGGCGTCACAACCACATTTCCCTACTTGAGGATTCCTAAGCAATTCAAGTATCTTGCTCAGATCCTCGGCCCTTCTAGCTCCATTTTATACACCTTTGGAGTGGTCGGGTTTAATTTGGTCAATTTATTTTAATTACGTTCTCGCATTATTTATGTATTTGTTATATTCTTACATTGTTTTAAATTCTAGGTTTAACTTATTTAGTCTACTTGTTTTACTTACTTACCTTCTTTTTTTTTATTACAAACTGTTAAATTATTAAATAGTACTAATATTTTTGGTAATTACAACTTATCAATATTGTTAATTGTTATAATCTAAGCACTTACATAACAAATGGTTGTAATAGTCAATATTACACCCATTTAATTCAAATGCTTCATTTCTTTTTATTCTTTTTCTTTTTATACTAATTTAATGTTCTACCATTATTTACTTTTAATTAGTTCAAATTTTTTTTACTAGCATTTCATTTTATTTCATTTTTTGTATCATTAATTTAATATTCCATTTTAATGCTGAACTTTCATTTAATAGCAACATAATTTTCTTTCTTAGCATTTATTTTTTTCTTGTAATGTAGCTTTAAAAAGTCTTATTTCTTTTTTTTTTTAGTTTAATGTAATTTCTTTCTTAATGTACCATTTATTTTTCATTTCTTTACTTATAATATTAGTTAAAGTGTTCTTTTATTTTCTTAATTTTGTTCCAATATTCTAACATTTATTTTTCTTTCTTATTTTTTTTTCTTTAAGTTTGATATCCATTTTTGTAAGCATTAGTTTAATGTTAAAGTTTTCATTTCATTTATTTTCTTTTTCTTCTCTTTTCAATATAATTCATTTTTCTAGCATTCTCTTTTTTTTTGATGTAGCATTTTATTTTCTTTTATCATCAACTTTATTTTTTCTCATAATACCCTATCTCTTTTCCTTTAAGTATTTCATTTTCTTTTCTTTAAATACTAATACTTTATTTTATTTTCTTTTTAACTTAATATCCATTTTCTAACTTATACTTTTTATCTTCTTTTCTTTTCTTTTAATATTAGTGTAATTTTTTTTTCTAATATTTTTATTTTCTTATTAGCTTTAATAAAAGTTTCATTTAGCATTTTTTTTCTTGTAATATTAATATTCATTTTTCTTATAGAAATTTATTTTTTATTTTCTTTTTTTCTATAGTCTTATTGTCATGCCCCAAACTCCGGGGCACGTAAAACACCCATAAACAAACAAACACAACACCCTGCCTGAGAATGAACTCTCAAAATAAGCATACATGCATTGTATAAAAATGTCAAACGGCATACATTACAAGGCTCAAATGCTGAAAAATATGTTATAGCATACATGATACAGATAGAAACAAAAAAAAAGACTATAACTCTTCCACCTCTCCAGTACCTCCAGATCAACCAGTGTGAGCAGTACCTAAAAAAAAAATCCCACACCGTGAGTTAAGGCTGAGCAGAAACTAGATAGGCATGTAACATAAACAAAACATGCTAGGAAATCGTAGTGTAGGTTTAGACTCTCTTTTAAACCTTGAAAATAGTTTTCACATACAAACGGGAAAGCGAGGATAAAAACCATGTTTTGACTCACTCACAAGAGCCTTGAAAACAATTTGAAAATAGTTTTTAGATCGCGATACACACGACTCTTAAAAATAATTTGAAAACTAATCTATCCATCTCACAATGCAGTACATGCAATCCATAATACATACAATCGACCCTCACACGCCGCAACCACAATCCTAACACTGAGATAAAGACCCGTACATAAACATGCATTCTCGGGATAAAATCGCATACTATGGCTAAAACCATAGACCAATCACGGGGTAAAATTGCAAACCAAATCGCGGGATAAAATCGCATACTTTACCGTAATCCACAGGATGAAATCGCCGACCACGAATTTTACCACGGGATAAATCGTAAACAACGGGATAAGACCGTATACTACGGGATAAGACCGCACACCACGGGATAACACCGTATCTTACAGGATGAAACTGAAATTAACGGCGTAACACCGAATATATACAACAGGATAATACTGCAATTACGGGATAACACCGAATATATCATATGCATTTACAAACCGAAGCCCTAATCGCTTCAAGACCATAGAAGGCCACTTATCCGATTATCATGTACCAAATAAAACTATGCATAGTTCTATAAGCACAAAGCACGTTTAAGCACGACGTTTCAAAAATCATTTTTAGCTACAGGTTTAGTCCTCCAAACCTCGAATCGAAGCCTCCAAACTCCAACCCAACGTTCTCAAACATACCCACGCCTGGGCCTAACATCAATACCTCAAAAGAAACCTCCAACACCCGATTTAATCCACGAAATCGACAAAAAACCAATTTTTCACCCAAAAATCCAACTGAACATAAACTCAAATCTATAGCAAACCAACCGGTAAAAGGACATCCGATTACACATAGAACCCTTGTAAAACATATAGGTCTAGAATCCTATCTCGGTGCCTAATATGCCAAAAAAAATGGGTCAGAGTCTCACAACTCTACACCCCTTAAAGAAATTTTACCCCCAAAATTCAACTCAAAGTCAAAACAACAAACCGTCGATTGCAATCGACATAGGCATACGAGATGGTCAGCCAAACCATTCCTAGTATATTGTCAAATATGGTCAAGCATCCTAAATAATGGCCAACTATCTCAAAAACTCAAGATTTACAACTCACATCATCACCAGTCACTGCCTCAACACAACACATCACCCACGAAATCCATCACCAACTCCCAAACAGATGCAACAAGGAAACTGGCCCTAAGCCTACACACTCAGAAAGTATCTCTGCTCGCTGAAGGCATATCTGCATCCTCCGGCATGACTGGTGCCATGGAAGCTATGAGGGAATATGCTCGGGGCAATCCCACTCTAGCCTGTCCACCAGAACTCGGCGCTGTCGATTGCCGCACTAACTGGACTAATGTACTCCCACCTGCCATCCGAGAAGTCTGAACTGTAGGAAACTCCTGTCGCTCCTGCACATACGAACCCTCTTGTGTGCCCACTGTACTCGGTGTACTCTCTCTCTAGGGACAAGTCTTGTGAATATGTCCCACCTGACCACATCTGTAATAAATCGACAACTTCGTCCCCTGCGACTGATCCTGTTTGGAACTCTGAGCCTGTCGCAACTGTAGGTCCCGAGACTGCTTCGGTTGCGGGCAATCTGGTACACGATGCCCCGGCTGTCCACATCGATAACATTTAACTTCCCTCTACTCTGGCCTCCCTAACAAAGCCACTGATGGTGACGGTGCAAAGAACTGCTGTGATCCAGATGGATGAAAACTGGGACCAGAGGACCTCTGCCTCTTGTTGGAACGCCCAGTTGTCTATGCCTCTGCTCCACCATGCGGTATCCTGGCCTCCCTAGAAGCTCGGATCTCAATCATGGTGGTCTCCACCCTCGTTGCTGCCTCCACCAGCTCCGTGAACACAAGAATCCCCATCGCTACCACACGCTCTCTGATCGCCGGTCTTAGACCCCGCTCAAACCTCATAGAACGCAGCTTGTCTGTGCTCACCAACTCAGGTGCAAATCGGGACAAGCACGTGAACCTGGACTCATACTGCATGACGTCCATCGCCCCTGGGTAAAAGTGTAGAACTCCTTCCTGTATAAATCTCTCCTCGAAGATGGAAAGTATTTCTCAAGAAACACTCCTATAAAAGCTGCCCAAGTAACTCATACAATAGTCCTGGCATATTTCCACCAAGCGTGAGTAGCACCCCTCAGCTGAAAGGTGGCAAAAGAAACCCGCAACTCATCATCCACAATCTGCAGTGTGCCAAGGATCTGTGACACCAACTCTAGCCACTCTGTCGCCATAATAGGATTAGGGTCTCCAGCAAAGGTAGGTGGATCCATGCGCCAAAACTCCCGCATCGCCACAGTAGCCCTCGCCTCAGGCACCCTCTCCCTAACAGCCTCACCTCTAGAGGTCTAAACCAGCTGCTGGATAGAGCCAACCAGCACACGCAACAACTCCGCCGCGTCCATCGGTCCTAGGGGAGCATTTGTAACCCCAACATGAGGGATAGGAATATCCCCTTAGCCAGCAGCCAGCCACGGCCTCGCCCTCGTCTCACCGACATCACGTCTATATAAAAGAAAACAACATATAAGATGCAGTATATAGCATGAACATAAACGCTAAACACTTAGCATGCTATCATATAACCACATAGGTTCATGCTGAACAACCCCACATACCGAGGAGAACCAACAAGAATGACACATCAATCTGGATAACCTACTCAAATTCCCTGCTAGAAATCACGTCAGCTAAACGCGTTTCTAACTTGGCCCCCATGTTTGTTAATCCAAACGCCCAAAAATAGGATTATCGCTCCTAAGATTCAACCCCCATGCTCATATATACACATCATTCACGTATGACCCGCATGTTATCATGTTCATGTTATCAAAACATCTAAACACATGCAATCAAGCACACGCAATCAACCTCACACGGTGATGCAACCTCTTTCCACGACTCTTAGGTATTCGAACCCAGAGCTCTGATACCAAGTTGTCACGCCTCAAACTCCAGGCCACGTGAAGCACCCATAAATAAACAAACACAACACCCTGCCCGAGAATACACTCTCAAAATAAACATACATGCATTGTATATAAACGCCAAACGGCATACATTACAAGGCTCTAACGCCGCAAAACATGTTATAGCATACATGATACAGATAGAAACAAAAAGGAAGACTATAACTCTTTCACCTCTCCAACACCTCCAAATCAACCAGCATGACCGGTACCTGAAGAAAAATAAATTCCACACCGTGTGCCAAGCCTCAGCAGAAACTAGACAGGAATGCAATATAAACAAAACATACTAGGAAATCGTCGTGCAGGTTTAGACTCTCTTTCAAGCCTTGAAAATAGTTTTTACATGCAAACGGGAAAGGGAGGAAACAAATCATGTTTTGACTCACTCACAGGAGCCTTGAAAACAATTTGAAAACAATTTTTAAATCGCGATACACATGACTCTTAAAAATAATTTGAAAAATGGTCTATCCGTCCCACAATGCAGTACATGCAATCCATGATACATACAACCAGCCCTCACACGCTGCAACCACAATCCTAACATAGAGATAAAATACCCGTACATAGACTTACATTCCTGAGATAAAATCATATACTACGGGATAAAACCATAGACCAACCACAGGGTAAAACCGCATACTTTACCATAAGCCACGGGATGGAACCGCCGACCTCAGATTATACCACGGCATAAAACCGTAAACCACGGGATAACACCGCATCTTACAAGATGAAATTGGAATTAATGGGGTAACACTGAATACATACAACAAGATAATACTGCAATTACAAGATAACACCGAGCATATCATATTCATTTACAAATCGAGGCCCTAATCGCTTCAAGACCACAGAAGGCCACTTATCTAACTATCATGTACCAAATAAAACTATCCACAGTTCTATAAGAAAAAAGCACATATAAGCACGACGTTCCACATAAAGACGCCTTATAACCCGATATGACGTCACATGCCACAAACCATCATTCGATACCTCAACGACCCATCCACAAATCGGGACTCGTCCACACACAGGGACAACAAACATCTAATCCGGAGATCAAAACCTGAACCGCCCGCAGGACGATTCTCACCAGAACCCCACCTTTAACCAAACCACGAACCCACACTTCGCGCGTATAACCTGCACCCACACAACCGTGCCATAAACCCTAAACCAACTATGTACGTCACACTCGAGGACGGCATCACAAAAATACCCCCTGGCCACCACACGACCCCCAAAACCACAACGCCATTAAACAAACCCCAAAAAGAATTCGCAGGTGTCTGAATCGATTAATTCCCATAAATTAATCAATTGAATACCATAGGACGCCAATCAGAAACCAAAACCCAACCACAGAACCACCAAAACACACCCCAGCACTTCAGTCGACCGAACCAAACCCCCAGACAACCGAAGACTACACTCGAAAAGCAAAAAATGCCTCAACGCACGATTCAATCGATCGAACCACTCAGTTCAGTCGATCGAACCCCAAAACCATGATCCAGTCGACTGAACCTATGAGTTCAGTCGACCGAACTCACCTAAAAACTATTTTTAGCTATGGGTTCAGCCCTCCAAACCTCGAATCAAAGCCTCCAAACTCCAACCCAACATTCTCAAACATACACACGCCTAGGCTTAACACCAAGACCTCAAAAGAAACCTCTGACACCCGATTTCATCCACGAAATCAACAAAAAACTAATTTTTCACCCATAAACCCAACTGAACATAAACTCAGATCTATAGCAAACCAACCGGTAAAAAGACATCCGATTACACATAGCACCCTTATAAAACATATAAGTCTAGAATCCTACCTCAGTGAGTTCAAAACTCGTTATCTCGAATCACGTGCAAAATTGAGCCTTGTCGGAATCAAAATCTGACCGGATGGTTGCATAGCCCATCGTGCCAAAAAATAAGGATCCGCTGTTGGATCATTGAAAATCGAGCCCCGGACTCCCAAAAACTTAGAGAGAAGGTAGAAAGAAAATGAGAAGCTTGTTGGGGAAGTTTTGAAAAAATATCTTTATGAAAATATCTAACTCCAAATATTTATAGGTCTCCAAAATATTTTTTCTTTAAATTTTTTGAAATTCGTGCCACAACGGCCCACAGACCCGGGAACCTACCCCGCATGCATATCTAAGCCTGATCATGCATCAAAAGCATTAAAAACATGCTCAAACGAAAACACGTAACGTGCGTTCGAAAACGCCTAAACAGAAAACGAGTCAGGGTCTCACACTTATTTTCTTTTTATGGCACTTTTCTTTTATTTTGTTAAAATCAAAAATTACAAAAAGGCTTTTAAGTTAATTTTCATCTTTGAGTAGTTTATAATTTTATCTTTTAAAAATACTCTATTATTCTTTCCATTTTTTCTTTTTCTTCTCTTTTATTCTCTTTTAAAAATATAAAATGTGAATAATTAAATATTCTTTTATTTTCAAAACCTTCCTTTATAAGCTTAACTTTTCTTTTATAATATTTTCCTTTCTTGTTATTTTTGTTAAAATCAAAAATCAGAAAAAGCTTCCTAAACTAGCTTTCATCTTTTAAGTGTTATTTTCTTTGATTTCTTTTTTATTTTCTTTTTGTCTTTTTTAAAATGTATGAAATATAAAAAGTTAGTTTTTTTTTAGTATTTTCTAACCTTTTTTGGCATCTTTCCCTTTTACAAACTATTTCTTTATTTTATTTTCTTTTAAAACTCCCTTTAAGTATAAAATTTTTCTTTTGTAGAAATATCTTATGCATATCTCTCCTTTGCCTAGTTTATTTCTTATCTAGTTTGTTTTGGTATTATACATGTTTTGGTCATTTTTTTTAAAACCATGTCTAGAATAGATTAACTTTTTTTTTTTTTTTGCAATCCATGTTTAGGTAATTTTAGCAATTTTAGCATATTTTTATTCTTTTAATCAAATCATGCTAATTTAGGTTGTTTAAACAATATTGCATGTGAGTATGTGTACCATGTATCATTTAGTTAGAAATTGCATGCCATAGAATTTAGAATTTTACCATTTTATTTGTTTTGATTTAGAATGCTATGTACATATATTATGTATTTTTCATATTTGGTTTTGGATGTTCTCTCTTTGCCTCTATTTTCTTTATTTGCATGCATTTGAGAAATCATATTAAAGAACCAATGATGATTAGTAGAGGCTAACATTACGGTTGGGAAAACGGCCTAATACCTTCTCAATTCGTACCTTAACCCCCGAACTCTCTTTCTCTGATTAACATTTTAAAGATCAGTAGCCATTTTTTTTTGTTTTTCTTAGTTTTTTCTCAAAAATTAAGTGGCGACTCTATTTTCAACAAAAATAGGTTTTCAAAATTTAGTTTTCAAGGTGTTAAAAGATTTTTCTAAACATTTTTTGAATTCTTTATTTTTGAACATTTTTCAAAATGACCCATAAATCCCAAAGTCACAGTATTTTCTAGCGAGTCTGCTAGGGACTAGTTTTCAAAATCAAATAAGAGGGCTAGACTCGAAAACATCATTGGTTCTTAATAATATTTTTCATTTGTATTTTCGCATGCATATGCATTATTCTTCAAACCCCCCTGCCTGGTCAATCTGATGCCCTGAACGTTAATATGTTTCGGGGATTGTTGGGAAGACGGGCAACCCTTACTGACTGTACACTATCATAGGTGCAGTAAAAGAGTTCGGGCATACCGTTTGACCATGTCCTGAACCACTCCAGGCATAGGAGGTATATACCTGGCTTTATTCAGAAGATACCCTATTCGATTTACCAAAATCGGCCTTCTTCATATAGTAAACTTAGAACCCTCCAATTAAGTGTTGCTAACCCTAGTAGGATTATGTATTTTTCTTCATTGTATGTTTTGTTTGTATATTGTTAAGATTGCCTTGATCAAGTTTAGGCTAGTTCTTTCTCCAGGTTCGACCATGGTTTTCTGTTATCCTTTGCTTAGGCTAGCTTTTGTTTTGGGTTCTTACCCGGGTTTTATTTTTCACCACATTCGGTTTTTCTTACCGTAGTTTTCTTCCCGGGTCATACCTATGTTTCATTTTAATACTCCTAGGGAGGTTTCTTTCCCCTCTGGGATCTTCCCGGGTCGTTGGTTCTCCCTTTTTTTCTTGATATAGACTCATTTTTTTTAAACCCTTCCCATACCCATGAGAGTTATTTTTCTACCCTCATGCTGTCCGTTTTTCCTTATAATTTTTTAGGTCGAACCAGTCCGGTCAACGTAGCTCTGTTTCCTTACCAAAGTGTTGTCTATTTCCCTCTAGAATTTAGTTGATTCCCCTTCTTAACTATCTTTCTAGTTTTTGGGTTATCCTGTTATGCCGCCAACATGAGCCCAACATGGGCATTATTTCAGCCTCCGTGTTTATCTGCTCATGATTCACTATTTTGGGAATTCGAGATATTTGCTACCTGTTGTCAAAATGTTCACTCGGGAAGAGTCTGATACTAGTTACTATGCTTTTGGGATTTAGGTGTTCTCTGTGTGTTTACCATTGAGCTAAGAAAAGTACAGTCAACACACGTTTGGGTGACGTCAGGATCGGGTAAACTTTGTAGGGTATCTGAACAGCCGATTGAGTCAGCTGAAATAGAAGAAAACGAGGTGAATTTAACAGCCCTAATGAGGGAAATTACTGATATGCAGAGAGCCATAGAGCAACAGACCCAGGCTCAAGTGCAATATCAGGCACAGATTCGGGCAATTCAGGTTCATATCCCTGTTGCGATTGGCCAACCGAATGACACAAATGAGAATTCCAAAGACTTTTGGGATGACAATCAGGTCCCTGATGGACCGCAAGTTGTTCCACCATCACCGCGGGTCCCTCGTCAGATGGTAGTCGAGGAAGAAAACACTGCGCAGTCTAGAGAATCTGCACTGATTGAGAAGATCGACATGATGGAAAAGGTCCTCAGAAAAGCCGAGAGAGTTGAGAAATATATGCTTGATGTAGGAGGACTCTACCTGTTCCCAGACGCTAAACTCCTGGATAAGTTCAAAATGTCGGACATAAAAAAATTTGATGGAATCGGAGATCCCAGAATTCATCTCTGAATGTATGTTGATACCTTGTCGCTAATGGGGATTGATGACCAGTTGAAGGCTCAACTCTTTCACCGATCTCTTTCTAGGGCAGCCCATAAATGGTTTCTCTTCCTTGATGTAGCTAAAACCAAAACTTGGGAAGACATTGCAACGGTTTTTATCAGCCAGTATAGTTATAATGTCCAACTGGATGTAACTACCCGAGAGCTCAAAACAACCCGACAGGAGAACATGGAATCTTTTGTTGACTTCCTAACCCGATGGAGAGGTAAGGCCGCCAAAATAACAAACAGGCTCACTGGAAAAGAGCAGGTGAGGATTGTGGTTAAGAATCTGTAGTCTCTGTTAAAGCGCTACCTCATCACGCAGCCGCTTTCCACCTTTGAGTAGTTGTTCGACGTTGGGGTACAAATTGAGGATGCTATCTAATCTGGGGACATCGAGAAAACAAAACCCAATCAGAAAATGCCCAGAAGGGCTTTCCCTGCAACCAACGAAAATCAATCTGCTGCAACCAACCTCGTGTCTCGCTCAAACGAGGTAAACTTGCTGAACCCATCTCCTTCTGCCCAGCAGTCCAATAACGCCCAACAATTAGATAATTTTCAACAGCAACAAAGACTAAGGAGGGTGTTCACTCCCCGCAACATTTCTTTATCCACTGCCCTGAATCGAATCATTGAGAAGGGGCTCATCAAGCCATTGGACCCCATGCCTGTTCCTGATCCCTTACGGCCAAAGTTTAATGAGTCCCAATATTGTGCCTTCCACCAAGGTCACGGGCACCTAACTGACAAGTGTTTGAGACTCCAGCATGAGATCCAAAACCTCATTGGCAACAAGGTGATCCCACCACCATCTGTCACCCCAAAACCAAATGTCACTACCAACCCACTACCGAATCATGCCAGGAAGGCGGGGGTAAATTACATGTCTCTGGGGGAATCGGAGGACCCAAGTTAATATATCTATTCAGCATGCCTGCCACGCCCTCGTGTTTCGTCTACTGAGGATCAGACAGCATGCTCATTCATGATGATTAGAGGCCGTCGAGATAGGATGGAAGAATAAAATGATAATACCTGGGAATGGTATCAACCACTAATCCAAGTCTACCAACAAGAGGAGGAGTGCAATGAAGAAGATGACTGGTCATTGGATTACCTCAGTCGACCTTATGGTTTTGGCCATGTGCTTGATGGAATCACCCTTTCCCAACTTTTTGAGGAGGGAGTGTACGTCGATGAAATGCAGTCCCACTGGCTGGTAAAGATCGTGTTGAAATCAGATGGAGTAGAGTGGACTAATTTTTAGGTTACTCGGGAACAGCAAGTGAATTTTACTGAAGAGGACATTTGGGAGGAAATTGATAATACATGGGCTATTGAAGATGACGAGAAAAGAAGGAGAAGGGCTGCTGTTAGTGACCTAAATGATCTGTGGGCATTTGAAAGCTCTCTACACGTAGACGAAGTGAGACAGACTGATAATGTGATGCTAGAATTATGGGATCCCAAAGACGGCGTGGAACACCTAACTAGAAGCGGATGACATTTTAAGCCAGCTCAGCTAGAGAAGGGACAGCCAAGTTGAAAAGGGAAAGAGACAGAGCAAGAGGAGAAGAATGACGTTGTATTAAGACAGTTGAAAAAGACGCAAGCCAACATCAGTATCTGGGGCTTATTGATGGATTCGCATAATCACAAGCAAGCTATTTTGAAGGTGTTGAACAAGGTCAGTGTCCTGATAGATGTAGCCTCCGAGCAGCTCATTGGGCTTATTCTGCCGGCCACCGAACCTAAAGTCATTTCCTTTTTTATAAGGATTTGCCCGTTAAAGGAAAATACCACAACAAGCCGCTTCATATCACCATCAAGTGCCTAGAAAAATGGGTTCCGATAACCCTCATTTATAATGGGTCTGCCTTGAATGTTTGCCCATTGAGAACGGCCATCTGTTTAGGGATGAGGTCAAACCAGTTCACTCCCTGCAATCGAGGGGTGCGAGCCTATGACAACACAAGAAGGGATGTACTAGGACTGGTATCATTCGCCGTTTTAGTAGGACCTCTGGAGACGTCAGTTGAGTTTCGCGTGCTAGACGTGCCGGCCTCCTTCAATCTTCTACTGGGCAAGCCATGGCTACATGACCCAAATGTCCAGGCAATACTGTCTACCCTTTGCCAAAATTTGAAATTGATAAAGAACGGGACAGTTTTAACTATCAACGGAGAAGACAGCATTCACCCCCCGAGAGGAGGAGAGGGCACAACTCTGTTGGAAGTTCAGCATAGTGAAGATGATGTGTTACTCAGTAGTTTTTAAATTGTTAAAGAACAGTCTGTTCAGATGCTGATGAATGAAGAAGAAAGGTATGTCAACCCACGAGCGGTAACAATGATGAGGAAAATGTCCTTCTTCTTGGGTATGGAATTGGGACGTAAACTATAGGGAATACCAGAACCCACTTAGGTATTGCCGACTTCGCACCATTTTGGTCTTGGGTATGAGCCAACGGTGAAGATTTGGAAGGGCCTAGAAGGGGGCAAAAGGCCAATTATTCCGGGACACTCAATTGGTACTTCGTCAAGGAAGGAGAAAATTTCCCATACTGTAATTTTTTAGAGCCATGGGTTGACGAGGAAACTAATCAAAAGCTGTCAAGGTTGGAGATCTTTTTCAACCACCAGCTGTCTGACACGAAACAGGAAGAAATAGTGGAAGAAGAGAAGGAAGAAAAGAAGGTTCAGGAAGAAGATTGGGCCAATAAACTCGACGGTACCGACCTGGGAGTACTGTTCAATGAGAAGATGGCTCAGCTGCGTATAATTGAATCAGACTGCTTCATGATGGGCTTCAGCGCACCGGGAGATTGCACCAAGCTCATCGTCGACACGGCTGCAAAAGAAGTGAAAAAATGGACCCTCGAGTCTTGTAATACGCAGGTTGTCTATCTTGAGTCCAAGTTTGAGTCAAAATCTGTAATCGAGGGCACATCTGTTGGTGCTCCTCTCTCAGCTTTTACCATCGAGTTTGTAATCTCCTCTGTTTTTAATGAAATGAACAAGATTTTCGATTACTCTACTTTGTTTGATTTATTTCATACGTTTTCTGTTGATTTTGAGTTCGATGGGAATATCCCCGAAGAAATAAAACTTTTAATAAAAAGAGAAGAAGAAATGCGTGCCCAACCAATAATTGAAAAAACTGTCAATAAATCTGGGTAATGAAACCAACCCACAAAATGTTCAAATCGGTTCTTCTTTATCCTCAATTGAACAAGAATAACTAATAACTTTATTAAAAGAATTCAAAGATATATTTGCATGGTCTTACGAGGATATGCCCGAAATTGATCCTGACATTGTCCAGCACCATATCCCCTAATACCCTAATGCTAAAACGGTCAAATAAAAATTAAGGTGAATCTGGCCAGAATAGGCTCCTAAGATCAAAGAAGAAGTTGCCAAGCAAATCAATGCTGGATTCCTAATGGTAACTGAGTATATGAATAATCCTTACTAATAGGATACATGATGAACAACTGATGAAAATACTGTGGCTTTGCGATTTAGGGGAATGGCCACATTGTAGCACTGCGAAAATTCTTCGAAAGGATTCGAAAGTATAAGATGCGATTCAACCCACAGAAATGTGCCTTTGGAGTCACTGCTGGAAAGATGCTTGGATTTACGATCACTTAGCGGGGCATTGAAGTCAATCCTTCAAAGATTAAAGCAATTTTGGAAATTGCTCCTCCGAGGACTAAGTGAGAAGTTAGGGATTTTCTGGGTAAGATACAGTTTATCAGCCGATTCATCACAAAGCTGACAACTACCTGCGAGCCGTTCTTCCATCTGCTGAAGAAAGGAGTCAAATTCGAATGGGATCAAAAATGCCAAGACACCTTTAATGCCGTACGATAGTATCTGTAAAATTCACCTGTTCTAGCTCCTCCCGAACCTGATAGGCCACGAATCCTTTACTTGTCAGTGACTGACTTAGCTATGGGATGTATGCTGGCACAAGAAGGAAAAATTAGAATCGAAAAGGCTGTCTACTACTTAAGCAAGAAGATGACCGGTCGGAAATACGATACACACCACTGGAGAAGACATGTTGGGCCTTGGTTTGGGCTTCCCAAAAACTGAGGCATTACATGCTATCTTTCACAGTGAATATCATCTCCCGAATGGACCGGTTAAAGTACCTATTCGAAAAGCCGGCGCTAATAGGAAGGTTGGCTCGATGGTTGCTGTTGTTATCTGAGTTTGATCTCCAATATGTCACCCAAAAGTCAGTCAAAGGCAGAGCAGTGGCAGAATTTCTGGCCGATCAACCAGTTGAAGGAGATGAAGATACAGAGATTTAGTTTCCTGATGAACAACTGATGAAAGTCGAGGATGACAAGTGGACTCTATATTTTTATGGTGCATCCAATCAATATAACTATGGAATAGGAGTCCTTCTTGTCACTCCCAATGAATCACATGTTTCGTTGTCTCTAAAACTCAATTTTGAAGTCACCAACAATCAGGCTGAGTATGAAGCTTGTTTAGCTAGATTAGAGGCAGCCTTAGAACTAGGGGCCAGGAAGATGGAAGTCATCGGATACTCAGCACTAGTAGTTTCACAAGCAAGAGGAAAATGGAAAGTTAGGGACTTAACCTTGATTCTCTTTCATCAAGAACCAAAAAAGTTGATACCGTGCTTTGAATCAGTGATCTTCACCGATGTAACAAGACTGCAGAACAAGTTCGCTGATGCACTAGCCACCCTAGCATCCATGATTAGCATACCATCCGGAGTTCGGATGAGACCTTTGATAATTGAGCAGAAGAGAAAGCCGGCATGTGAAATGGCAATCGCTATTGAGGAAAGCACTCACGCACTTCCATGGAATTTTTACATTTAGTATTTCGTAAAGAAAGGAAACTATCCCAAGTTTGCCAGCAAGAAGGATAAAAGGGCAATACGAAGACTATCTGCACAATTTGTCATTTGCGGTGGCAAATTATATAAACGAGGACATTCTGGGGTCAATAAGATGTGTGTAAACACATAAAAGGGCCAAAAACTGATGAAAGAAGTACACACAGGAATCTGTGGGCCACACATGAGAGAAAATATGTTAACTAAGAAAATCCTACGACATAGATACTTTTGGATGACAACGGAGACAAATTGTATCCAGTTTGTGAGGAGGTGTCATAAGTGTCAAATTCACGCAAATCTTATGCACATTCCCCCGTCTCAGCTATACAACCTGACGTCACCACGGCCGTTCTCAGTATGGGGCATTGATGTGATTGGCAGAGTAACACTGAAGGCATCTAATGGACATGAGTTTATGTTAGTGGCCATTGATTATTTCACCAAGTGGGTAGAAGCAGCTTCCTACTCGGTATTGAAGGCCTCCCATGTTGCTAAGTTTATCAAGAAAAACATCATTTGCTGATACGGGGTCCCACACGAAATTATCTCAGATAATGGTTCAAATTTTCAAGGAGGGGTCCTAGATCTTTTCGAAGAATACCGATTAGTGGCTCACAAATCTTCACCATATCAGCTGCAGACCAACGGAGCAGTCGATGCTACAAACAAGAACAGTAAAAAAATCCTACAAAGAACAATCAACTCACACAAAGATTAGCCAGAACATCTACCATTCGCACTTTGGGGATATCGAACTTCAACAGGAACAACGCCATACTCTCTAGTGTATGGGATGGAAGCTGTACTTTCCATCAAGGTGGAAATCCCTTCACTAAGAGTAGTGGCTGAGGCTAATATCTCAGAAGCAGAATGGCAGAGGAACCGGATGGAAGAGTTGCTCTTGTTTGATGAAAAAAGGCTGTAGGCTCTGTTTCATACACAAGGTTATCAAATGAGGATAGTTCGGGCATTCAATAAGAAGGTCAAGACTCGGGACCTCAGAGAATGAGATTTGGTTCTCAAAGAAATCAAAGCTCCCATCTTCGACCCGAGAGGCAAGTTCAAGCCAAACTAGTCTGGACCGTTTCTGATCAAAACTATCATGACCGGTGGTGCAGTCATTATTATGGATCTGGATGGCAATGTGTTCTCCACTGTAGTTAATCTCGATTAGCTCAAAAAGTACTATCCTTGAGGTAAAAATAAAAAGAAAATAAAAAGGTTGTTGAGTTGAAAACCGAAAAGGCAACTCAGAAAAAAGTTAGAACAGCCCGCAAGGTCGAAAACCCGAAAGGGATCTTGGCAAAAATTAGGGCATCACAAAAGGAAAGTATCAACACCCGAGTGAAAACTAAGGCCGAACTATGTTACGGCCTAATTCCATCTTTTGGGATACATAGGCAGCTTCTTTTAAAGAAGTCCGACCACATTCTTTGTCTTTAACCATTTTGAATCTAAGTAAGATCAATGCAAATTAATTTCTGAATTTTGATAATAAAGTCATTAAAATTTGGGATAAATTTAAATCATCTTAAACATAAAATGGGAGTTTGTCATTACTTCGATCAGAATTACCAAGTTTTGAATAAAAGGGTGGGCATACAAGTCCCAAACTCTACAAAATAAAAAAAAAAGCTATGAAGCTTTTCAAAACAAAGCAGATCTTCTCAAGTCTTTCTCCTTTTAGCTGCCTGTTTCTCCTCTTCTTTACCCTTCTTCTCCCTGTCTTGTGTTAGTCATGTCATGTACTCAATAGAAAGATCAGAACACAGCCAATCATGCATCTCCATCAATGAGCGGGATGGCCAAGCATCCTGATATGATGACAGAAACGGGGCCCGTAGTATAGATGAGAACAGACGGCCTCAAATGTTGGGGAAGATGATCTGATTGCGACCGAACTGCCGCATGATCCGATAGGGGTAATAGAAGGTAG
Source organism: Heliamphora exappendiculata (assembly GCA_034768845.1). Lineage (NCBI taxonomy): Eukaryota > Viridiplantae > Streptophyta > Magnoliopsida > Ericales > Sarraceniaceae > Heliamphora > Heliamphora exappendiculata. The sequence goes on from JAOTRH010090775.1 coordinate 18,990, forward strand.
TCTAACGCAGACCAATCAGCATAACACTAGGGTGATCTATAGTGGTCAGAGTCATAGCAGGAATACACCAGGGGCACTGCCATGTAATGTCTGGGCCAGTCACAGAAGAAAGATACTGTCACCAAGATGCCTCGGTGTCGCATATCTGATAACGTGGGCGGTAAAGGAAAGCAACGGCATTGTGCCTATCAGTGGGAGGCTTCTGTACAAAATTTACCTTCTCTATCAGCCAAATTTGTAGCAAGAGTTAAAATGGTAAGAGAAAGGCTTTGTGGTATAACAGAGAACTTGATACAGAGGAAGATGTTGAGCTCACCTGGAGAAGTAAAGGGCTGCCAGCAAAGGTGGTGGTCTCGCCACGATGAACAGTGTCCAAGCCGCAGTAGTGTCTTGGCCAAAACAAGGGGCACAAACTCCTTTTCCGTCCACATTTGGCCAGCAATGTCAACCAGGGCACAACTAACCCGCCCATCAGGAGGGACAAGGAGATACTGGGCGAGGAGGTAGAAGCAAAGTGCATAACGACGCTGCAGCTAAAAGTCAAGATCGCTAAGATCACCAGTAGGATGAAACCTCTCAAAAAGCAATGGGATGTCAAAATAGTCGCCCGAGGTCAGAAGAGAAGCCTCTATCCTGGATAAGCCACAAAATTGCATGATCACCTACTGCCGAACTGAGAGGAAGGGAGTAGGAACGACAATAGAACTCCATGAGTCAAGTCCAAAATGGCAACAAACTCCTCCACAGTGGGGCAGATCACTTCAAGGCCAAACTGAAAGACATGGGACTGTGGATCCCATAGTCGAACGACGGCCTTCAACAATGGTTCGTCGATCTTCACGGCCATAAGATGAAACAAATAGTTGATCCCAAAAGGAGCAAAGTTCAAACGTTCAATATGGGAGAATGCCTCAATCCATGAAGAAAGTGGGGTAATCATATGAGTGTAAGAAACAGAAAAGGGAGCCTCCAGGGCTATATTTATAAGGCAGGAAAAGGCAAAAAACCAAAAATTCAGCAAAAGGCACACTCATTATAGCGGACGCTACCTTGGAGTTGGCGACCGCCACCTTGAAAAAGCACAGTACAGTGATATCACCACTTTGACCAGGCGGCCGCCATGTTAGAAATGGCAACCACCATGTTTGAGGTGGCAACCGCCATGTTAATTGTGGCGGCCGCCATGTTTAAATATGGCGGGTGTATTTAGTTTGCAGTTTCTGTGGCTTGTGTAAAATGTTGACTTTCGCATTGTACATACAAAATAGTTTGAGCAGTAAATAAAAGAGAATCACACAGTAGATGGATATCGGGCAATAAAATGGCATGACGACCCAAAAATGCATAAAAGGTAATATAATGTAAACTTAGGCACGCAGGCCCAATAAACAGTAAGCTGGGGCACGCAGGACCATGGATCAGGTAAATGTATAAAAATGTGTCAAACTGGGGCACCCAGGCCCATCAAAATAAATGTGTCAGATAAATAAATGTAACTGGGAAGGGGGGAGCTCTCTCTCTCTCTCTCTCAGACATGTCTCGGGCGGACTCAGCGGGTGGAAGGACTGACCTCATCCGAGCTGACATCCTCGAAGAGCCGCTCGATGTCATCATCACCATCATCACTGCTGGAAGAAGAAGATATGGCTTTGGGGCGGCTTTTGGTAGACGAGATGGATCCTGTGGAGCAAGCTCTAGAAGAAGCAGCACGAGATCCACGGCCTCGAGCGGAGGCTGGAACTGGGGCAGGAGCAAGAGCTGGGGGTGGAACAGCAGCAACTACAGGTGGCTGTCAAAAGAGACAAATAGTAAGAGAATGGTATAAAGAGGGATAAAGAGATCAAAAAGATAAACACTCACCGGTCGGGGGATGAAAGGAACACCAGCTGCACTCAGAGCAGCATCCTGCTGACGAGTCAAAGTCCGCATGCCACTCACTATCAGCATAAGATGATCTAGCCAAGCCTGATCCTCCTGTCAAAAAGAAGAAAAGACTGAGCAGGCCAAATAGAGAAAGTACAGAAAAAGGAAGTAACGCAAAAGAACGAACCTGAGCATGTATTGGTTGGAACTCCGGCGCTAGAAAAATTGGGATAGGAATATTGAAAGGATACCCATCGACAAAGGAAGATACGGTCCAAGGTATCACGACACTCCCAACCCTAGCCCCACCAATAACAGGACCAGCAACAGCAAGGTCAGTGGAAGCAAGACCAGCATCAGCAACTGTAGCAGCACCGGCGGTACCTACCTTCGGTACTCGTCCTCTCCTCCTACCACCAGGGGTAGCTGGGCCAGGACCTAAGGGACCCATGAGGTGTGCCCAGGCCCAGGCTGCATAGTCCCCTTCTGCCACCAGTAGCTCCGAAACTAGGGTCCCCACCATCTTCAGCAGCAAGTCGACGCGGCCTAGATGATTAGTCCGGCGCATGCAGGTTGGAGGAACCACCAGTATCCTAAAGTGATCAAGTCCGAGCGACTGACGGACCACTCGCTCACCGAGATAATACTCCCTACCAAATGGGCCCTCTAGCGCGATCCGCCTAAAAGCGATATCCCTGCCGCGCATCAGATCTGCGCCGGCCCGATCCTCTACTCCTTGCCAGACATCCCAGTGAACCTACAGTAATTCAAAGAATAGTGCAAACAGAAAACAATAAGCAGTGAATACAGTACAGTATGATAGCAAGTGTACAAAATATAGTAATTAGTGTGCAGAATAAAAGAATACAGTATAGAGAACAGCATAGAAAATAGTAAAAATTATACCTACTAGGGAGTCAATCGGTCTAAGAAGACTCAAAAGCGATCAATTTCCTTCCCTCCGGCCTTCTTCCCCTTTAACCCTCAGGACCATCGGCCTGCTCAGGGAATAACCAGAGGGTCTACTGCAGAGTTCGCCGGGACATGAAGCTCGAGGAACTTGTAAGTCCACAACTGCATAGAAGAAGGTGTTAATCAATAAATAATGGATAACAGAACAATGGAAGTGAATGGAAAAAAGTAGAAGCTAAATCATACCTCACAGACCTTCTAGTATCCCCCAATGCTGAGCTCCTGGGGGAACCAGGTCAGTGTATGCATGAATCCATAAAGGGTGGCAAGAGAAACTCCTCCCCAGTCGAATGAAGCAACCCGGTCCAAACTAGCTAGGGCGCCGAGGTAATACAGATGAATGGTATTCTCCTTGTTCGAAAACAAGGAGGTCCCAAACATATACACCAAAAGGCCTCGGGCAAACCACTCGTAGTGGCGGGGCTCAAAGCAGTGGAAGTAGCGGAAGCGCTCGAAGAACAAGGAGTATCGAACCCGGTCTCTGTCTATCTGTGCAGGGATGGCTCTGAGGAAATCTAGCAGCGCATCGGTAAACCAAGCTATAGATGGATCAAATGGAATGGGCGCTCCACCAACTCGGATGCCGGTGATCAGAGAAAAATCTAGAGGCGTCAGAGTAGCCTCGAAGGTGGTGAAATGGAAAGTGTTGGTGGTATCTCACCACCGCTCAGCCAAGGCCATCAGCCAGACCCGGTCATTGCTCGTCCTACCCAACAGGGGTATGAATCGAGCAAAGTCGGAGGCATCAATAATGGCCCGGTTAGTAGCAGGGAAGGCATCGTACCACCCCAACACCTCCCCGAAGGTAGAACCTCTGAAACCTCTAACGTAGCAACCAGCCTGAGAAGAAGAAGACAAACAGAGAGTATATAAAGAGCAGATCAAGTAAGCGAAGTACAGAAAAATATCTGAAAGCCAAACCCTAGCTTCGTGTGTAAGTGATGACCCTTCGGTTCTTTCAAGCCCTAGAAAAAGACTAGGCACCCTAACCCTCAGTTCGTGTGTATGTGAGACCCTTCGGTTCTCTCAAAAGCCCTAGAAAAATACTAGGCTCCCTAACCCTCGGTTCGTGTGTATGTGGGGACCCTTCGGTTTTTTTAAGCCCTAAAAAAAGACTTGGCACCCTAATCTTAGGTTCGTGTGTAAGTGACGACCCTTTAGTTCTCTTAAAAGCCTTAGAAAAAGACTAGGCACCCTAACCCTAGGTTCGTGTGTAAGTGACGACTCTTCGGTTATTTCAAACCCTAAAAAAAGACTAAGCACCCTAACCCTAAGTTTGTGTGTAAGTGATGACCATTTGATTCCCTAAAAAGCCCTAAAAAAGACTAAACATGCTAACCCTAGGTTTGTGTGTAAGTGACAACCCTTCGGTTCTTTCAAGCCCTAGAAAAACACTAGGCACCCTAACTCTAGGTTCGTGTATAAGTGATGACCCTTCGATACCCTCAAAAGCCCAAGAAAAAGATTAGGTTCGTGTGTAAGTGACGACCCTTTGGTTCTCTCAAACCCTAGTAAAATACTAGGGACCCTAAACCCTAGTACGCTAGGCAAATCTCCACCTTTTGTGTTAAAACAAATATAATAATAAAAAAATAGAGGCAAAGAAATTCTCCCCTTTATTGTTGGTATTTTGTCCCTTTTGTCCCAATTTGTTTATCATTTTCTAAGATTTTCTTAAAAATTCTACAATTACCTCAAAATTGATTCTCAATTTCTAAGATTTTTCTAAAAATTTTCTTAATTTTCTAAGATTTTTTAAAACTTTTTAGGAATTTCTAAGATTCTTCTTAATTTTTCAAGAGTTTTTTTTAAAAAAAAATTCTCTCAACTTTCTAGAATTTTTTTTTTCTAAAAAAAAAATTTCTAAAATTTTTCTAAAAACTTCTTCAAAGTTTTCTAGAATTTTTTAAAATTTTTTTAGATTTTTTCTAAAAATTATTTTTAGGATTTTTCTAAAACTTTTTCAAAATTTTCAAGGATTTTTTAAAAAATTTCCTTCAATTTCTAGAATTTTCTAAAATTTTTTAGGATTTTTTAAGATTCTTCTTAATTTTCGAGGAATTTTTTTATAAAAAAAAAACAAAATTTTGTCCCAAGTTTCTATAATAGTTTTTGATTTTCTAAAATTTTTCAAAATTTTCTACAATTTTCTAAAAGTTTTCTAATATTTTTTCTAAAAGAAAAAAAAATCTAAGATTTTTCTAAAAAAATTTTCAAAATTTTTTAGAATTTTCTAAAAATATTTTAGATTTTTTCTAAAATTTTTTATGATTTTTCTAAAACTTTTTCAAAAATTTTTAGAATTTTTCTAAAATTTTCCCAAAAATTTTCTACGATAAAAAAAAATCATGCCCTTAGACTTTTATGCCTAAAAATAATCAACCCCTTTGTTTTATATTTTTTTCTAAAAATAAAATAAATTTTTTTTTAAACCCTTTATTTTTTGTGGTAAAATAAATTGCTTATTTTATTGTTTGTTCAAATTCTAGTGCCCCTACTGTTTATAACTCTATAGCATAGGTACCTAAAGCTAAGCCTTGCATATCCAAATCTCAAAAGTCATGCACAAATCATCACAGTAGTCATCATCATAAATCAAATCATCATTATATCGTATAGAGGACTCTAAGCATACATCTACGTTTGTTATGTCACAAAAATATGCTTTAAATTTGAAATAGTAGGGACAGGTAACCTACTGAAGGTCACTGGCGGGAGATGTGGTGGTCGGGTTCTCGCAAAAGGACGTTAGCAACGATGGAATCGGTAGGAGGCTCGTAGCGTCCCATCCCGCGGTATACTATGCGACGAGGGACCGGATCATAGGTATGTGGGTCAAAAGGTACTGGATGACCCTCTCTAGTGTCTGAATCCAGGAAGTCAACTACCGTAGCCTCGGCGGCAGCATCTACAGCCGCCTGTGCCTCAGCAGCTGCCCGTGCCTTCTCCTTGACTGCCTGGCGAGAGGCACGCTCTGCCTCAAGCAAGATAGCATCCATCGCAGCTCTAAACTGCGTAGCAGTGACCCCACCGACAGGCTGACTAGTGGACGTATCCCCGAGAATTTCCATGGAGGAGCTCCCAACGGCAGAAGGGCCTTGACGCCCCCCCAAGTCATCATCTCCCTGGCCTGAGCTGGCTATGAAAAGGAACAGAATCACGAAGAGTAGAGTAAACATCGTGTGATAACAAGAAAGAGAAAAAAAAAAGCAAGAGAGAGTTTGGAAGAAGGAAAGAGCGAGAGAGAGAGAGTTTGAGAGCGCAGAGAGGCTAGAGAGAGAGTGAGAAGGTGAAAAGTGAGCCCACCCCGCGCGCCTCAAGGATTCTTATCCGCGTTTGGAGTTGGCGGCCACCATATTTTATTATGGCGATCGCCAGGTTGGTGAAGGGACACATGGCGACCGCCATGTTGTAAGGGTTTGAAGTGGGCGGCCCCCTTGGCGACCGCCTTGGCGACCGCCAAGTTGTCAAACGTCACGTCCCATCCGTCATGGTGACCGTCATATCAGAATATCATAATGACCTTTTTGGGTTCCTAAGGGACCGTTTGGGTGATTTTTGTTATGATTATTGTATTTGCTTTTAGTTATAGGTGTTTTATTTCATCTTTATGCGCACCTTGTTAACAAAAATGATTTTCAAAAATACATAAATAATTTTTTTTTCTTATGGTGTGTTATTTGTGTTTTTGTGCATATTGACTTTATGTGTTATTTTTGTTTATATTTTGCAAATATGATAATAATTTTAAAATCTTATTTTTGCTACTCCATCTTTTTGCGATGATTCCACTCCGATAAATTTAATTTTAAGCCGCAACTAGGTTTTTAATTATTATAATTATTTTTTTATCTCACGCCTTGTCCCGATTTTTTAGGTCTTAACTCGACCTATTTTTTTATCTCACACCTTGCATTTTGAAAATAAAGTGTTCTTTTATTTTTTTAGTTTTGTTTTAATATTCTAGTATTTATTTTTCTTTCTTATTTTATTTTATTTTCTTTTGATGTAACATTTTATTTTATTTTATCATTGACTTTATTTTTTTCTCATAATGTCCTATCTCTTTTCCTTTAAGTGTTTCATTTTCTTTTCTTTAAATATTAATATTTTATTTTCTTTTCTTTTTAGCTTAATATTCATTTTCTACCTTATACTTTTTATATTCTTTTCTTTTCTTTCAATATTAGTGTAATTTTCTTTTCTAGTCTTTTTATTTTCTTATTAGCTTGAATAAAAGTTTCATTTAGTATTTTTTTTCTTGTAATATTAATATTTATTTTTCTTATAGAAATCTATTTTTTATTTTATTTTTTTTATGGCACTTTTTTTTATTTTATTAAAATCAAAAATTGCAAAAATACTTTCAAGTTAATTTTCATCTTTGAGTAGTTCATAATTTTCTATTTTAAAAATACTCTATTATTATTTTCATTTCTTTTTTTCTCTTGTATTCTCTTTTAAAAATATAAAATGTGAATAATTAAATTTTTTTTTATTTTCAAAACCTTCCTTTACAAGCTTAACTTTTTTTTTTTATAATATTTTCCTTTCTTTTTATTTTTGTTAAAACCAAAAATCACAAAAAGCTTCCTAAACTAGCTTTCATCTTTTAAGTGTTATTTTCTTTGATTTCTTTGTCTTTTTTAAAATGCATAAAACGTAAATAGTTAGTTTTTTTTTTAGTATTTTCTAACCTTTTTTGGCATCTTCCTCTTTTACAAACCCTTTCTTTATTTTTTTTTTTTAAATCTCTCTTTAAGTATAAAACCCTTCTTTTGTATAAATTTCTTATGCATTTCTCTTTTTTACCTAGTTTATTTCTTACCTAGTTTGTTTTGATATTATACATGTTTTGGTCATTTTCTTTAAAATCATGTCTAGAATAGATTAGCTTTTTTTTTTTGTTTGCAATCCATGTTTAGGTAATTTTAGCAACTTTAGCATATTTTTATTCTTTTAAGCAAATCATGCTAATTTAGATTATTTAAATAATATTGCATGTAGGTATGTGTTTCATGTATCCTTTTGTTAGAAATTGCATGTTATAGGACTTAAGATTTTGCCATTTTATTTATTTTAATTTGGAGTGCTATGTACATATATTATGTATTTTTCATATTTAATTTTGAATATTTTCTCTTTACTTTTATTTTTGTATTTGCATGCATTTGAGAAATCATATTAAAGAACCAATGATGATTAGTTAAGGCCAACCTTACGGTTGGGCGAACGGGGTGCCTAACACATTCCACGATTCGTACCTTAGCTCATGAACTCTCTTTCTCTGGTTAACGTTTTAAAGATCAGTAGTCATTTTTTTTTTGTTTTTCTTAGTTTTTCTCAAAAACTAAGTGGCGACTCTATTTTCAACAAAAAGGAGCTTTCAATTTTTGATTTTCAAAGTGTTAAAAAAATTTCTAAACATTCTTCGAATTCTTTATTTTTGAATATTTTTCAAAATAACCCATAAATCCCAAAGCCACAGCATGGAGTCCGCTCGAGCGATGAGGGAGCACTCGAGCGGTGGGGTCCTAACGCAAAAACCTATAAAGCTCACAAAATATCTTTTCAAGCCAATCTCTTCTCTCTCGTCTTTTCTTTGCCTTCTCTCTACCTTTTTGGTTTGCCTGGGCTTAGTTTTTGACGTTTTGTTTGCAGATCCTTGTTATCTACATTGTTGGCTTCGTATCCATCCGAACAGATTCTCATTCTGACAAAGTTCAGTTTTATGATATCGAGTTTCTAACTCTCCGAGGTAGGATTCTAAACCCTACTATTGTTAAAGGGTGTTTCATGCAACTATATGTGTTTTCATCGGGTAGAAAATGCTTCAAATATCATGTTTTATGTTTAAACCTTGTTGTTTAGATAAAAAGCATGTTTTTCACTTTTTCTCGATTTATTACATGATGTTAGGTTTGTGCTTATGGTTTTCAAAGAGGTGATTTTGAAAATGGTGGTTTTTGATAAAAATCTGAACACTTGGTGTTTTGGAGGTTTGGAGCTAAGCCTTGGGGTTGAGTCTCAAGTTCTGAAATATTTTGTTGAAAAGGAGAAAAAATATCTTTAAAAATATTTTTGTTGATCTCCATGTTGATGGGTGGATCTATATACATGTTCAATGTGTATTTGGGGAAGTGCTTTTCGAAGTCGAGCTACAGGTCGATTTTTAGATGATTCTCTAGATGTACCGGGATAGCGAATATTTGGCACGAGTTGGCCTCGGTGGAAGTCCAAAAATGTGCACAGAGTAGGTGCTTTGTACCTTTGGGTTAGTCCCCATAAATTAAGCTGTTGCGTGCGTTGTACCCTCGGGTTTCAAGCCCGTAAATTAAGCAGTTACATTGTGGTGGCTCCGTATAGAACTTGCCATTACCTAACCGGTCCTTAAATGATTAGGGATTGGGTTGTGAGACCCGGACCTGTCTCTTTTTGAGACATATATGTAAATGTTATGTTTTGCATATATTTGTTCGGTGTATGATTTATTCTCTTTGATACATGTTTAAGTTTATCTGAGTATGTGCCGTCGATTCCCAGGGTTGTGGGGAGTTGCTGTGCGAATTTCAAAATTTCAAAAAAAAAAGATATTTTGGAGGTCTATAAATATCGGAACTTAGATATTTTCTAAAAAGATTTTTTGAAAACTTAACTCCTAAGTTTCCTCTAAATTTCTCTCTGCCTTCTCTCTAACTTCTCGGGGGCCCGGGGCTTAGTTTTTGACGGACCGTCTGCTGATCCTTAGTATCAGCATCGAGGGCTTCACACCTATCCAGGCAGAATTTGATTCTGACGAAACTCGAATTTACACGTGGATCGAGACGTCGGGTTTTTTACCCAACGAGGTAGGATTTTAGATTCTACTGTTGTATGAGGGATATATATGTAAACTTATATTGTTTCACCGTGTAAAAATGCATGAAAAGATGATTTGTGTTTTAGATCCAGTTTTGGGTTAAAATCATTTTTCGGCATTCAGGTGGATGAAACCGTGTTTTGAGGGTTTCTTTTGTGGCTTTCTGGTAAGCTTGGGCTTACATATCCTTATGGGTATAAAATACAGGAGTTTGGAGGTTTGATTTGAGGTTTAGAAGCAAGAAACCAGTGAACCCGTAGTCAAAAATATTTTCTAGGCTGGTTCAGTCGATTGGACCCCAAAGTTCAGTCGGCTGGATGATCATTTGGTGAGTTCAGTCGACTGAACATGAGGGGTCAGTCGACTGAAGTTCTTTCTATTTTGGTTCCCTTTTTCTAATGACCTATTTCAGTCGACTGGGGGCTTAGGCCAGTCGACTGAATTCTTGTGAGGGCTGATGGTGTTGTTTTAGTGATTCGGATGTTGCATTTTGGCTTCTCTCTTTTCCTCGGATGGGTTTAAAGATGATAGATTCGTGGAATCTTGCACTATGGAGGTTGATTTTCAAATGGTTGGTTCGAAAAGGAGTGTTTATGAAAAACTTTGGGAAAACGTGTTTGTTGAAGGTTTGGAGCTAACCTTAGGGGTTGAGTCTCAGCTTTTTTCTTTGGGGTAATTATCTCAACTTGTAAAGCGTTTTGATATAATTATGTGTTTACATGTTTTGGTTTGATCTCCATGGTTCATGGATTTGATCACATATATATACATATGTTGTATATCTGCTTTGTGGGTTGATTTTGAAATGTTATGCATAGATGTACCGGGACAATGGGTTTGTGAGTGGGCTTCCATTGCTCCTTGGTAAAAGTCCAGAAACATGCGCAGCGTAGGTACCTACGATCCTTCGGGTTAGTCCTCGTAAACGAGGTGGTTGGGTGCTTAGTACCCTCGGGCTGTGGTCCCATAAACTAAGTGATTATCAGGTGATTAGTACCTTCGGGGGCAGTCCTGTAAACTAAGTTTTACATTGTCGTAACTCCGTATAGAACTTGTCATTATCTAGCCGACCTTTAATGGTTTAGGACTAGGATAATGGGCAGGAGTTTATAGCGGTTATCTTATCTGGTATGGCAGAGTCGGTACATAGGATCTCATTTATCTTGTCTCCTCTATTAATTGTTGTCCCGAGTGGAGAATGTTGTTTTATTGCTTTCCCTTAACTGTGGCATGATAACTCTTAGGTTTATATGCATAGTTTCAAGGATGAAAATGATAGTTTTTAGATGGAAAACTGGTAGTTTTTGTGCGAAAATCGTGTTGGCTTTTGTGGTTGAGCTAGCTCCCACCATATGATTGCATATCCTACTTTACAACTTTATAGTCTGTTTCTATTGAGCTTCGGCTCACGTGGTGGGATTTTCTAAAAACTTTTTCAGGTGGACGTGAGGAGATAACCTAGATGCCCGTTCAGATGGAAGACTAGTCGTAGTTTCTCCTGTTTTGTACATATACTTCGACATGTGATGCCTGTTTCAGAAGGTGGGTTTTTGTACGCCTTTTGGCAATATACTTATTCATATATGAGATTGCATGATTTACAGTTTTTATGAGAGTTGAATTGTGGGGATATTTATTCAAACGTTAGCTTTGATTTCTAACTGTAAAACCTATTTTCTTAAATGGGTGTTTGGGGCGTGACAGGGTAATAGACAAGAGTCTATAGTTGTTACCTATGTCTTTTGACAGAGTCGGTATGTAGGATTTATTCTTCTCTTTCCTCGATTGTATGATCTGAGAGGGAACAACAATTTGGTTACTATTTTCTTTAATTGTAAAACGTTTCTTGCATTAGTTTTAATGCTGGTTTGTTGTGGTTGAGTTAGCTCCCACTATATGATTGCATATCCTGCTTTACAGTTTTATAGTCTGTTTCTATTGGATTTCGGCTCACGATGTTAGATTTTGTTGTAAAACCATTTTCAGGTCTGGAGGTTGATGATCATGAGGAGTTGATCTAGTGGTGCCCACGGTGTCGGAAGACTTTTATTAGTTTTTCTTTTTATATGCCTGCTTCTGAAGGCATGTTTTGTACGCCTTAGGGTGATATATTTATGCATGTTGGAACTTGATGTTTTCTGCTTATGAGAGCTACATATTGGGTATTCTTTTGTTTTCAACAGGTGAATTTGAATGTTTGAAAACCTATTTTTCATAAAACTAGTGTTTGGTAGATTTTCACGTGACCCTAGATTTTGGGGAATGACAATAGCCCATACTATATTCGAGAATCGTATAAAAGAATATAGTAGAAGGTCTAACGGGAACTTTAACACGGAATAAAGCACGTAGTTGAAGATTTGACAGGTAAATTGTATTCTTCTAAATTAACTGTGATTGCACGGGTTTTAATTTTTATCGTTTGTGGTCAAAAGTTTTATCTGGAACCTGTTTCGATGTTTGCCCCTCTAATTAATTCTTACCGAAAATCATTTACAAAAATAATAATTTTCGCAGTTTTGCCTATAACAAATTGGTATCAAAGCCATTTTATTTTTTGTTTACAATTTATATGGGTCGGGTAGTTTTAGAACTGTACTAACCTTGGTTTTACAAGCGTTCTAATCCTAATTTTATGATCATCTATTATTTCATGCTTGATTGACTGGTTTGGATGATGATTTAATTTTTTTTAATTACGAGGGTTGATCGTGATAGATTAAGATTTTTTCTAAAATTGAATGTGAGCCTTAGGGACATAGGTATGGATGTAATGTTAAGGTTGGTATACTAAAAATCATGTTTTAGTATTTAATTTTATTTTAGTAAAATTAATTTTTTATTTTATGAGAATCTTTATGAGCAATGTATGTGTATCATTTTTTTGTTATACATGGATATCTAATATTTTGTATAGTATTTAATCCGGTGTGTAGAGTACGGCTTACACACAGAAGATCAAATTTTAAGTTATTGCAGAATATAATTTTTATATTCACATTTTAGATAAAAATGAACATACCTTAGGTATGACTTTAGCACAGAGTTTTAGCAGGCCTGCCTTGGTTACGTGAAACAGATAATATCGTCGTCTATTGTTCCGACTCTCTGTGCTAGTACACTTTGTGTGTATTGAATGTGACATTTGGGTAATTAATTTTATACTCACTATATAAATTAATTCACACTTCAAGGTTATTATGAATAGTATTTACCCTCTTAATCTTGAAATAATTATTGATTTGCATATATTTAATGTTCGTTATTTTGATTCATTAGAGGGTGCAATCTTATATGGGTCTATATTCCCAGTGAGTTGGATAGCGGTATTATTTATATGCCAAATATTAATTATTGACGGAATCTACGTCCCAAAAGATCGGGATTGACGATACACCCTTAAGGAAAGTTATAAATTTTTACCGGGCCAAACCCTACAGGTGGATTTAATTATCCGGTGGTCAAATAAGTTAAGCAGAATGGCTTAATGAATATCAAGATGCCGATTAAATTAAATTGTCAGTAATTAAATTTAATTGGCGAATATCGAAAATCTTAACATGTGGAGAAATGGTAAGCATTTAATAACAAGAGCTCAATGCAAGAAGGTCTTGATATTATGGGTCAGAGTGCAATTATAGTTCTTTACTAGTGTGAACTGTAATTTAGTATTTTATAAAAATTGTAAAAATCGCTAGTAAGTGTATGTGTTTCACTAAAAATCTTACTCATAATTACTCCACAGGTCTTTGCTGTAGTATTATATATATACGAGTAGGCTAAACCAGTTTTATATTGATATATCATATTTTTTCTTTCAAGACTAAAGATATTAATATTCTGCCGGTACAAGTTCTCGATAGTTCATAGCTCATACTACGTTTGAGGATCGTGTAAGGGAATACAGAAGAATATCTTACAGGAGTTTCAACTCGAAATCAAATCGTTGTTGAAGAATCGATCGACAAAAGGTATTTTTCTAAATTAACTTTGGTTGCACGAATTTTATTTTGATTGTTCGTCGTCAAAAATTTTATCTGGAGCTCGTTTCGGCATTTGCCAATCCAGTTAATTTTTTACAGATAATCGTTTGCAAAAACAATGATCTTGGCAGTCTTGCCTCCAACAATTTGTATCAGAGCCATTTTGTTTTTTGTTAACAGTTATCAGAGTCAGGTAGTTTTAGAACTGTTGCTAACTTTGTATTGTAGACGTTCTAATCCCGATTTTATGATCATCATTTACTTTTATGTTTGATTGAATTCATGGATGATGACTTAATTTTTTATTCACGGAGGATGACCGTGATAGATTAATTTTTTTTAGATCGAATGTGAGCCTACAGGAGTTAGCGGCGGCAACCGGGTTTTTTTTTAATTACTTTGCAATTTTTTTTCTCTCTAGAATCTTTTTTTCTAGATAAAATTAAAAAAAGGGGGGGCAAGTGGCACCGCAGCAGTCCAAATATCCTAAGCAAGCAGCAACCTTCAGCATACCAACAAAGTCGATTCCCAAATAGTGAAATCTCATGCTGTTTCAGCAAGCACACAACAGGCAATTTTCAGCAAAACGCCAAACGCTTTGGGTAAAAAGGAAGCGCCCATACAGGCGTGTTTGGTTAGCAGCGATTTTCTAAACAATGAAGCAGCAGTTTCCATTAAGCAGCACTACCAAACGCTGCCTTATGGAAGCAGTCGCAAAGCAGCAGTGCGCAAAGTAGTTTTCCAAAAAGCAGTGCCAAATGCAGTGTCATGCCCCAAACATCCGGATCACGCGAAAACTCACCAAAACACTCATTTAAGAAAATAAGTTTCACAGTTGATAATTAAAATGTACAACATTTGGATAAAAGATCCCCACAGTTCAACTCTCATAAACTGAAAACATGCATCTCATACATGAACAAATATATCGCCAAAAGGCGTACAAAACTAGCCTCAACAGGCCTCACATGTGTAAGTACATGTCTCAAAAAGAAAAAACCACAGCAAATCTTCCATCACCTCTGCAACTAGGTCAACTCCTCATGCTCAGCTAAAAAGGTTTTGCAGTAAAATCTCACACCGTAAGCCAAAGCCCAATAAAACATAGACAATAAAACTGTAAAGCAGGTTATGCAATTATACACGCACGGGCTCAACCACAAGAGCCAAAAAGGTTATCCTTCCAAAATCACAAGTTTTCCATCAGACTATCACGAGTCTCAAAAAGATTTTATCTCATAAAACTCCACATTTTCCATCCTTCAAAGTATGCATATCATCCTAACAGATATCATGCCATAGTTAAGGAAAAGCTGTAAATAAAATAGTAAGATCCACTCAGGCCACTCAGCCGAGGAGAAAGATATAAATGTAGTGTTATGTACCGACTTTGCCACATCGACAAAGGTAACAACTATAGACTCTCGTCCATTACCCTCGACCCGTAGGTTTAGTAATGACAAGTTCTATACGGAGTTACAATAATAACGCCACTAACAGAGGCAACTGACTTAGTTTACGGGGTCACACTCGAGGGCACTAAGCACCCACACAACCACTTAGTTTACGGGACCACAACCCGAGGGCACTAAGCACCCACCAACCTCATTTACGGGGATTAACCCGAAGGCACGTAGGGACCTACTCTGTGCACGTTTTTGGACTTAAATCGATGAGCAATGAAAGCCCAACTCAATACACACACTGTCACGGTACATCTATGAAGAACATTTTAAAAACCCCATAGCTCAACTATGAAAATTCGTAAAATGATTTATACAACGCATGTATAAAAGAGATCTAATCCATCAAAATGGAGATCTGAAATCATTTCCAACAAAACGTTTAAAAGGTGAGACTCAACCCCGCGGGTTAGCTCCAAACCTTTAGAAAGACGTTTTTCACCGATTTCACAAATCACAGTTTTCAAACCTCCTTTTGAAAACTACGGCTACCACGTACCCAAAATATGTATACAACCGAGAAAAAGGCATAAAAACTCACTTTTACCCAAAAATCACGGTTTAAAACGTGTAAATAACATTTCATATATTTCTACCCAGTAAAAGCAAGTATAACTGCATATAACACCCTCATAACAGTAGTAAGTCTAGAATCCTACCTGGGAGAGTCAAGAACTCGACGTCCCAAAACTGAACAGCGTCATAACGAGAATCCAAATGGATGTATGCGAAGCCTTCGGTCCCGATTGCAAGGATCCAAAAAGGAATTAACAACAAACCAATCCGCGGGCCCTCAAAGCTAGAGAGAAGGAGGAGAAAAGGGGTAACTTAGGTATGAAGAAATGTTTTTGTCTCAAAAACACCGCCACTGAAGCTTTTACAGAAAACCAAAAAGTGCGATGTTCAGTCGACCGAACTAGTGGGTTCAGTTGACCGAACTCCAGATCTACGGTTCAGTCTACCAAACTGGACCCCCCAGTCGACTGAACTCCACAGCAGAGGCGTACTGGAATTTGCTACTATTTTAAGGCTCAAAAACCAACCAAACCAACCTAAACAAGGTCCAGGAAAACGTAAAACACATTTACACATGTTTTACAGCTTAAAAGTATAAACCATGCATCGATGCTATCATATACTGAAACGAACACACTAAACATATAAACAACCTAAAGGATAAGGGTCAGGGTCTCACAACTCTCCCCCCTTAAGGAATTTTGCCCCCGAAATTCACAAAAAGGTCACGAGGTAAACAGGTCTGAATATCTAACACGCATCCCAAACTCAAGCTTCCATGTCGCTTTCTCAGCCTAGCGATGAAGCCACAGGATCTTGACATAAGCAATGGTTCTACCCCGCAACACCTGCTCCTTTGTATCAAGAATCCTCACTAGACGCTCCTCATAGGTGGCATCCTCGTCAATCTGCAGCTCAGCCCAATCTAGCACATGTGAAGGATCAGGCTCATACCTCTGAAGCATAGAAACGTGAAACACGTTATGCACAGATGCTAACTGAGGTGGCAAAGCCAAACAATAAGCAATCTCTCCAACACTGTCAAGGATCTCAAATGGTCCAATGAAGCGCGGTGATAGCTTCCCGCTACGACCAAATCTCATCAAACCTCTACGTGGCAAGACCTTCAGAAACACATGATCCCCCACTACAAACTCCAAAGGTCGCCTCCTCTGATTTGCATAACTCTTCTGGCAGCACTGCGCTGTCAGTAGGCGCTGGCAGATCACAGTAACCTTCTCTGTCGTCTCTCGTACCATGTCAGGTCCCAAGACTGTGGTCTCTCCCACATATGTCCAATACACGGGCGATCTACACGGTCTACCATACAAAGTCTCATACGGTGCCATCCCAATACTGGATTAATAGCTATTTTGTATGTAAACTCTGCTAATGGTAGATGATCCTCCCACGAACCTCTAAAATCAAGGACACAAGACCTCAGCATATCCTCCAGAATCTGTATAGTCCTCTCTGACTAGCCATCCGTCTAGGGTGAAAAGCAGTACTGAACGTCAAGTTCATCCCCAAAGCCTTCTGAAGACTGTGCAAAAAGTGCAAAGTGAAGCGCGGGTCTTGGTCAGAAACAATAGACACTGGCACTCCATGCAATTGCACAATCTCTCTGACATATAAGCTACTCGGTCGTTCCACCAAATCCATCACTCGAATGGGGAGAAAGTGTGCAGACTTCGTCAACCTATCAACCACAACCCACACGGCGTCGTGTCCTCTGGGTGATTGAGGAAGTCTTGACACAAAATCCATAGTGATATGCTCCCACTTCCACTCTGATATAGGCAACGACTGGAGTAATCCTACCGGTCTCTGATGTTTCACCTTTACCTGTTGACAGGTGAGACATCGAGAAACAAACTAGATCACATCTCGCTTCATTCCCGTCCAATAGAACTGACGACGTAAGTCATGGTACATTTTCGTGCCTCCTGGATGCACGACAAGACGAGAGTGATGACACTGACGTAGAAGATCAGCTCGGCATGACTCCGGCACAAATAACCTCCCAGCTAACCTCAAACTCTGATCAAAACCCACAATCCAGCCTGCTGTATCCTCGCCACTAGCAACGCGGTCTAGTATCATCTGAGCCTCCTGGTCTGCCTGCTGGACCTCTAGCACACGTGCTATCAACGCTGGTCGAGTAACTACAGAAAACAAGGTGACGCCCGTCGCGATCTCCCTGAGGCACAAATCAAACTCCCCAACATCTGCAAGCATGTTCCATTCACGTATAGCCACAGAAGCTAACTACCTGTGAGACCTCCTATTGAGCGCGTCTTCCACAACATTGGCCTTCCCTAGATGGTACTGCAAGTCAAAATCATAATCCTCTAACTCCATCCATCGTTGCTGGTGCAAGTTCAGGTCCTTCTGCGAAAACAAGTATTTTAAGCTCTTGTGATCGGAGAAAATCTCGAAATGCTCACCATCCAGATAGTGACGCCATGTCTTCAAGGCGAAGACCACTGCTGCCAACTCCAAATCGTGTGTCAGGTAGTTCCGCTCGTGCGTCTTCAACTGCCAGGAACCATAGGCTACAACCTTACCTCCCTACATCAGAACACATCCAAGATCGTCATGTGAAGCATCATAGTACACCGTATACCCTAAAGCCTCACTCTGGAATGATCAACACTGGCTGACTAGTCAACCTCGTCTTCAGCTCCTAGAAAGCTAACTCACATGACTCACTCCAAAGAAACACAACTCCCTTCCGCGTCAAACGCGTCATCGGTGCAACAAGTCTAGCAAAGTCCTTCACGAACCGTCGGTAGTAACCTGCCAAACCTAGAAAACTGTGAATCTCAAAGACACTCTTCGGTCGCTTCCAACCTGTTACAGTATCAATCTTCGACGAATCCACAGCCACCCCGTCTGTCGACACCACGTGTCCCAAAAATCTCACCTCCGACATCCAGAATTTGCACTTCTCATACTTCACATACAAGCGGTGCTCTCTCAAAATCTGTAGTACGATCCACAGGTGATCCTCGTGCACCTCTCTAATAGGTGAATATATCAGAATATAATCCACAAACACCACTACAAAACTGTCCAGATAAAGATGGAAGATTCGGTTCATCAAATTCATGAACGTGGCAGGTGCGCTCGTTAGACCGAACGACATAACTAGAAACTCATAGTGACCATAGCGAGTTCGGAAGGTGGTCTTCGCAATGTCCTCGTCCCTAATCCTCAACTGGTGGTATCCTGATCTCAAGTCAATCTTCGAGAAATAGCTCGAACCCTTCAGCTGGTCGAATAAATCATCTGTCCTCGACATCGGGTACCTATTCTTCACTGTCACATGATTTAGCTTTCTGTAGTCAATACACAAACGCAACGATCCATCCTTCTTCTTTGCAAAAAGAGCAGGAGATCCCCACGGCGAAGTACTCGGACGTATAAACCCTATGTCTAGCAACTCCTGTAACTGCACCTTGAGTTCACGCAACTCAGCGGGTGCAAAGCGATAGGACGGTATAGATATGGGAGTAGCTCTAGGAACTAGGTCAATAGAGTTCTACCTCCCGGTTCGGTGGCAACTCAAATAGATCAACAGGAAAGACATCAGGATAGTCGCACACTACCAGAGGTAACTCTCCTTGAATCCCAACTACCTCATCCAACATAAGGGCTGTAAAAAGGGAACCCAGGTTGCCCTGGTTCCGCACAACACCTGGCATAGACCTCAAACCCTCATCCTAATCTCCCACAAAACAAAAGCAATCTCCCGCTGGTGTATAAATCGTTACCCTCTATCGATCGCAATTGATAAAGGCACCATAGGTGGTCAGCCAATCCATCCCTATGATGACATCCAACGCAGTGATGTCTAGAATGATAAGGTCAAACTCTAAACAACGACCGGCGATCTCCAAATTAGAGGATCTACAGACAAGACTCAACGTCACACTCCCACTTACTGGAGTCTCTACACTCAAGGTACTACCCAACCAGTCCATTTCCAAACCCAAAACGGATGCAAAAGCAGATGATATAAATGAATGTGATGCTCCGGTGTCGATAAGAACACTGGCCCATGATTTGAAGACTAGAAATGTACCTCTGATCATGGAGGTGGTAGCAGTAGCATCGGGCACGATCGATGCTCTGGATGAACTAGGGTTTGTAAGAAACATAAGCTTTGGCTGGCCCACTGCGGCCTTGCACTACGGACTGCCTGCCCGATTGCACTGAAGCTCCTCCCTCAGCAAAATGGGACATCTGAGCTCTAGGTTGTGAATACATCTGTCTCCCCTGGCCTAATGGAACAGCTGGTGCACCTGCTGTACTCCGCACACTCCCTCCTCCGAGGCAATCCCTACGGATGTGCCCAGACTTGTCGCACTCAAAACATACCACTGGCCTTCTTTCTTGAGCCTGTGACTGTGCCTGAACAGGCGTTGCACTCCTGCACTCGGCCGCACGATGTCCTGGCCACTGGCATCTGTAACAAACAAGCGCTCTCTCATTTGACCTTCCCGTTGAAGTTACGGGTGGCGAATATGACCCCACTAGATGAGAACTCATACTAGATGTCCGTCGACGCTTGTCCCTGCGTCCTTGGAACTCTGTACGTCCCCCATCTCACTTACCCCTGTTGTCCCTCTCTATGCGTGTCTCATTCAGAGTATTCTCCACTTTCATAGCAGTCTCTACCAGCTCTGTAAAGACCTGCATCCTGAATTCTGCCACTCTGTCACGAATAGCGGGCCTCAAACTCCTCTCGAATCATTTCGCACGGAACTCGTCAGTAGGTACGATCTCCTGTGCAAACCTGGATAGGCTAGTAAACTCAGCCTCATACTCAAGCACCGTCATTGTACCCTATGTCAGAAACAGGAAGTCCTCTTTATAGCGATCCCTTAGAGTCACAAGAAAGTATTTCTCCATAAATACCTTCGGGAATGCATCCCAAGTGCCTGCCACTGTGGTCTTGGAGAACTTCCACCACATATGAGCACTCCCTCTTAGCTGGAAGGTGGCACATATAACCCTCAGATCGTCTACCTCAATCTGAAGAAAATCCAAAATCCTGGTAACCAACTCCAGCCACTCAGTGGCAACCATGGGATTGGGATCCCCAGAAAAGGTAGGAGGGTCCAGATGGTGAAACTCACGCATCGTAACCGTCACCCTCAGCTCAGGTATGGTCTCTCTCCCCCTAGAGGCCTCAGCCAGTTGTTGGATGGAGCTGACCATCTCATGCAATAAATCTCCCTCAGCAATAGGTCCTTGGGGTGCATTAGCATCCCTAACTTCTGGAACTAGAACGTCCCTTCAGCCAGAACCATGGCCACGGCCTCGACCTCAGCCTCGTCCTCCCCGCGTGGACATAACTCTATACGAAAGCAACATAACAGCATAAGAATCCATACAACATGTTATTGCCAACGTAAAAGATAGATAAACATGCTAACACTTAGCCACGTAGATCATGTCATCACATATCCCACATAGCGAGGAGAACCAACAAGAAAGACTAGTCACTCTTAACAACCTACTCAGATTCCTAGCTAGAAATCACGTCCACGAAACGCGTCTCTAACATGGCTCCCAAGTATGTGTATCCAAATGCCCGAAAGCAAGACTAATCAATCCTAAGATCCAACCTCCATATCCACATATACACAATTATCATGCTGAACAGGCTATCATGCTTATGTAAGAAAACTCTTGAACACATGCAATCAAGCACACATACATCCTCGCAAGGTGATGTACCCTCTTCCCCATGGCTCATAGGTATTCAAACCCAGAACTCTGATACCAAGTTGTCACGCCCCAAGCATCTAGGTCACGCGAAAGCCAACCAAAACACCCATTTAAGAAAATAAGTTTCACAGTTGATAATTAGCATGTAAAACATTTGGATAAAAGATCCCCACAGTTCAACTCTCATAAACTGAAAACATGCATCTCATACATGAATAAACATATTGCCAAAAGGCATACAAAACCAGCATCAACAAGCGTCACATGTGTAAGCACATGTCTCAAAAAGGAAAAACTACAGCAAATCTTCCATCACCTCTGCAACTAGGTCAACTCTTCATGCTCACCGGAAAAGGTTTTAAAAAAAAAAATCTCACACCATGAGCCGAAGCCCAATAGAACATAGACAATAAAACTGTAATGCAGGCTATGCAATTATACACACATGGGCTCAATCACAGGAGCCAAAAAGGTTATCCTTCCAAAATCACAAGTTTTTGGTCAAACTATCAGGAGTCTCCAAAAGGTTTTATCTCATAAAATCCCACATTTTCCATCCTTCAAACTATGCATATCATCCTAACAGATATCATGCCACAATTAAGGAAAAGCTGTAAATAAAACAGTAAGCTCTACTCAGGACACTCAGCCGAGGAGAAAGATATAAATGTAGTCCTATGTACCGACTCTACCACATCGACAAAGGTAACAACAATAGACTCTCGTCCATTACCCTCGACCTGTAGGTTTAGTATTGACAAGTTCTATACAGAGTTACAACAATAACGCCATCAACGGAGGCAACCGACTTAGTTTACGGGGTCACACCAGAGGGCACTAAGCACCCACACAACCACTTAGTTTACGGGACCGCAACCCGAGGGCATTAAGCACCTACTAACCTCATTTACGGGGATTAACCCAAAGGCACGTAGGGATCTACTCTGCGCACATTTTTAAACTTACACCGAGGAGCAATGGAAGCCCAACTCAACACACACTGTCACGGTACATCTATGGAGAATATTTTAAAACCCCCGTAGCTCAACTACGAAAACTCGTAAAATAATTTATACAACACATGTATAAAAGAGATCCGATCCATCAAAATGGAGATCCGAAATTATTTCCAACAAAATGTTTAAAAGGTGAGACTCAATCCCGCGGGTTAGCTCCAAACCTCCAGAAAGACGTTTTTGACCCGATTTCACAAATCACCGTTTTCCAACCTTCTTTTGAAAACAATGGATACCACGTACCCAAAACATGTATACAACCGAGAAAAAGGCGTAAAACCCCACTTTTACCTGAAAACCACGGTTTGAAACATGTAAACAACATTTCATACATTTCTACCCAGTGAAAGCAAGTATAACTGCATATAACACCCTCATAATAGTAGTAAGTCTAGAATTCTACCTCAAAAAGTCAAGAACTCAACGCCTCAAAATTGAACGGCGTCAAAACAAGAATCTGACCGGATGTATGCGAAGCCCTCGGCCCTGATTGCAAGGATCCACAAAGGAATCAACAACAAACCAATCCCCGGCCCCTCAAAGCTAGAGAGAAAGAGGAATAAAGGGGTAACTTAAGTCTGAAGAAAGGTTTTTGTCTCAAAAACACCGCCACTGAAGCTTTTATAGAAAAGCAAAAAGTGCAATGTTCAGTCGACCGAACTAGTGGGTTTAGTCGACCGAACTCCAAATCTACGGTTCAGTTGACGGAACTGGACCCCCCAGTCGACCGAACTCCACAGCAGAGGCGTACTGGAATTTGTTACTATTTTAAGGCTCAAAAACCAACCCAACCAACCTAAATAAGGTCCGAAAAAACGTAAAACACATTTACACATGATGTTCTACAACTTAAAAATATAAACCATGCATCGATACTATCATATACTGAAATGAACACACCAAATATATAAACAACCTAAAGGATAAGGGTCAGGGTCTCACACGCAGTCTTAGGCTGCGGCGAAAACTATTTCAATGTTACAGCAATCCCAAACAAGCTTCTGTAGTTTTTTTTTTATGCAAAGCAGTTTATTTCCTAAGCAAACAGTGAAGCATTCCAAGCGTCCCAAGCCAGGCTATTTCGGCATCAAGAGTTTTTTTTTTCAAAAAGCAACAGCTTTTTGGCAGCTGTTTTACCAAACGGCAGCAAGCTTCAGCTAATCCCAAGTAGGCTGCGGCAACAGTGTTTATCCAAATAAGAAATCTGATTCAAAAAAGTATTAAAACTTATCCTTTTAAACAGGAGACTAAAACTCTTTAGAGTTTCGATTCGATCATAAAATTAGGATATATTTATCTTGCATTTAATTTATTTTTTTATTAACTGTGTGAATGATAAATATTAATTTTATTTATCCTATTAATTTAATTAATTCGAATATTTAGTTTTAATTCAAATATTTTGTAATAAAAAATAAAATTAAGTTTCTTTTAATTAATTAATTTTAATTAAATAAAACACTTTAAATATTTTTTTTTCAAAGTATCACGTTTAAAATGAGTTTTTTTAAAAATCGAATATCTTATAAAAACGTGAGAATTAAATCCAGATTTTGAATTAATTAAATAAAAAATGTTTAATCAAAATAAATTATTATTTTTCAAAAAATGTGAAACAAAAAAATAAAATAAATAAATGCCTTTAATCACTACCTTAGCTGAAAAGCTAAAGAAAAAACTGTGCATTTATTAAATTTTATTTGTTACGCATTTAAACACGAAAAGATGGTTTGATAAATCAGAATCTTTGGAATCGTGTAAACGGAAAGATGTTTGATTCTTGCAGATCGTGTGACTTTCAAAATTAATAAATTTATTTTAATTAAACGAATTTTGATAATCCTAAAAAATATTTTAAAAATCTAAGTGGGAGAGAAAATTTATTTACAAATAAATCCCGTGGTCTACATCACTAGTTTATAGGCGATGCAATTAAACTCTGTGTGTTGGCAGTAAGGCCTTTCTCTCCATCGGACAGATTAATTACAGTATCGCCAGTACAAATATCCTTTATGGATAATTCTGGATAATTGTTAGTGCGGATTACTTTTTCATCTAAAGGGTTTATTGCGAAGCGATTGATTTGAAATTAGGTGATGGTTAACATTTAGCTATATATAATAGTATCCTTTCTATCTAAGTCACTACTATTATATACTGGACCGAAACTATGTAGCTATTTAATTTTACTTGGCATGGTCAGTTGCCTAGATAGTAAAATTAAAAAGAATTTGTTTGTCTTGTCTTATGATGGATAGTAGACGTCCACCCATCGTAGCATACTATTCTTAGGTTACCAGGCTGCTGGTGAATTAATTTTAAAATAGGAGAGGGACCCAAATTAAAATGAATTCAAAATTTTGCTCATCATATTAATGAATTTTTAATTATGTGATTCTCTTGATTAAAATAGCTTTCAACCCACTCACTTTAATACTCAAAGAAAACAAACTAATGAGATCGAATTTTGTTGACTGAAAATGTAACTTGGATATAATTTTAACTATAAATGGTATTCTTTCAATACTAGAAATGTGTTTGTTTCTGAAAAAAGTTCTTCCTCTGAGTCGAAAGACATGAAGAAAAAAAATATTCAGAAACAGAGAGACATGATTTTCAGGGTAGTTAGTGGGCCATGGACTGGTGTGGAAAAGCCAAAAGGTAGATGTTCTCACTGCAACCAAATTCGGCACTGAAAAAAGCTATGTCTAGTATTTCTCAAAAGGCAGAACAAACAAGGTAATTTCTGTTCACTAATTGTGGAAAGATGTTTAGTGGTGTTATCTACCGGTACCTAGTGTGTAGATACGGGAGTGACTAATCATATCTACAATTCATTGCAGGGGTTCCAAAAAACTCGATAACTTAGTGATAGAGAGATTTACCTGCATATGGGAAATAATACAAAGGAAACAGCTGTTGTAGTAGGAGATGCTACTCTCAATTTTGGTAGAGATCAAATTTTAATATTAAAATATTATCTTTATGTACCTGCCATTAGAAGGAACTTAGTTTCTGTTTCTGGACTAGCTAAAGACGGATATTTAGTTTATTTTAATAACTCTGTGGTTATTAAGGATAATAAACGAGTTATCTATTTTGGTACATTGGTGGATGGTCTTTATATTATTACTCCAATCTCTCCTACATTGCAACTAACAGAAATGAATAATACATCTACTTTACCATATAAGAGAAAGTTTCCTTTTTAATGAACCAAACATTTTTTTGATACTTACGCTTGGATCATATTAATCTAAAAAGGACAAACAGACTGGTAGCAGATGGGCCATTGAGTTCATTTGAAGTGGAGGCACTTTTAGTCTGTGAATCTTGCTTATAAGGTAATATGACCAAGAGGCCATTTTTAAACAAAGGCTATAGAGCTAAAGAGCCATTGGAGCTGATTCATTCTGATATGTGTGGTCCTATGATAATCCGAGCTAGAGGTAACTTTGAGTACTTTGTCAGTTTTATTGATGACTACTCAATATATGGATACATTTACCTAATGCACCGTAAGTCTGAATGCCTTAAGATATTCAAAAAATTCAAGGCGGAGGCAGAGAAGCGTCTGGGTAAAAAAATAAAATTACTACGATCTGACCGTAGTGGAAAAAACTTCTTTGGAGAGTTTAAGGACTACTTGTCATTAGAGAGGATTACATCCCAGTTGACTGCACCTAGCACTCCGCAGCAGAATGGTGTAGCAGAAAGAATGAATTAGACTCTTATAGAGATGTAAGATCCATGATGAGTTATTCCAGTTTACCCGATTTGTTTTGGAAACTTGCTTTAGAGACAGTGGCTTATAGTTTGAACTTGGTACCTTCTAAGTCAGTACCTTCTACTCCCACAGAATTGTGGATCGGGCGTAAGCCTAGTCTGAAATATATTCAAATTTAGGGATGTCTAGCACATGTGTAGAAAGAAAACACGAGTAAGTTAGAACCGATAACAGAAGTTTGTTTCTTTGTAGGGTGTCCTAAGAGAACGAAGGGTGATCTATTTTATAATCTTAAAGATCAGAAGGTCATTGTTAGCACCAATGCTCTATTCTTAGAAGAGAATTATATTATGGATCACAAACCCAATAGAAAAATTGTTCTCGAAGAACTGAGAGAAATTACTAGTAGAACGGAAGAGGAACTACAAGTCACTGATATTCCATTTCCTCGTCGTAGTAGGAGAATTATCGGGAGAAGTGCAAATCAAGAACATGGTGCTAATCTACAGGGTTCAGATTATGCACAGTCTGTTACTGCTAGTACACAAACACAGGTAGTGCCTCGTCATAGTGAGAGGGTTATTCATCAACCTGATCGGTATATGTTCTTGGAAGAGTCGTTTGACAAGATCCCGACAGAACTGGATACCGAGTCCTGTAACTACAATGAAGCACTATAAGACAAAGATGCAGATCTTTAGCAAAGGATTATGAATTCAGAGATAAAATCTATGTATTCCAATCAGGTTTAGAAACTTGTAGAACCACCCGAAGGAATCAAATCCATTGGATGTAAGTGGATCTACAAGAAGAATAGAGGAACAAATGAAAAGGTTAAAACATTCAAAGTTAGGCTTGTTGCTAAAGGGTTTTCTGATACCCCGAAACTCAGAGACATCTAGAGCGACACTTAGCTAATAATAGTGCAAAATAGTAATAAGCAATTAATACCCATCAATTCAAAAAAGTAAGAATACATAAGATTAAGGTTACAGACCCAAAATAAAGTGTATATATCAAAAAATATTAAAGAAAGAAACACTAAGTCCGATAAGCTAAAAAAGAAATCAGGTGCAGCAAACTGGTAGAGTTTCGGCTCATGGGAGCCACGGTTCCACCTCCTCTGGCATAGGGTAGTTGGTAGGAACTTTCGCTTCTTTAAAACCTGGCATATAATGCTGTGAGCGAAAACCCAAAAAGAACAACATAATTATACAAAAATTTCTCCAAGTATAGGTCAACACATAACTATTAAGATGACAGAATAAAGATGACAATGAGAAATGATGAGAATGATGCAACAAATTTAAATTTTCTAATCCAATTTAAACTTAAGTTATTCTAAGTTCTCCCCGCCCGGGAAAAACCATCTTAAACCCCATGATTCCTATCACGCTGACCAAATCTACCGACTGACAGAGAGCGTTCCTTAAGCCGTGGGGTGCCTACGTAGCGGATTAAGTATCCAGTCGGGTCATCACTGATAGCAAGGGCGTGAACAAGTCAACACTTCAGGCCCTCGACTCTCAGGTCAAGGTCAAACACGGGATCACGAAGTCTAACCCCTATTATTATGCCACCCGAACCGCCTTCGCTAAAATACAATTTATAACAACATGCATTTAGCACTAAGGGTAAAAACCATTCAAAATTAACCAAGGCATAAATCCACAATTTCTCCAAGTGTCATTGTACCACCCTAAATTTCAATTTCATCTTTTTTCATAATTTTTAAGTGATCCCCATAAAACCTACCCAATGATGATGTGGCATGATACTATATGGTAAAATTATACTTTTTCAACTTACATGAATATTCATGCATAGATATGATTATTTGGCATGTAAAAAAATGTACCAATTAATCTAAAGTCAACTCAAAATGTTTAGGCTAAAAATTACAATGTGCGTAGACCGGCGATTTAATTAAATTTGTATATAAATAATTTAAATACTAAAATCATGCAAATATATCAAGAAAAAATTGCACTTTCTAATTATTTAATAATGCATAACACAATATAGGAAACCCAAAGCAATAGCATTAACACTAAATCATATTTAACCATAGTTAGGACTTTCAGGTTTTAGCTACTGATTTTAGGATTGTTAAAATATTTAGGCTTGGAAATAAAATTTGAGCTTTGCTAAGCACTCTATTTGAGATGTTTTGAACATTTTTTATATTTTACACTTTTTCAAATTTTGCCTCTAAGACCTTGATTTTAAGAAAACAAATTTATGTGACAGTGTAGAAAAAACTTTCCAGAACAGTGGCGCAAAAACTTCAAAAATAGAAATGAGGACTTCGACTTAAAAAATCATTTTTAAAATTTTTACAATGATAGATATATGAGTTTAAAAGGTTTGGGATTTAACCTTGTATTTTTTAAAAAATTTCTTGAATTTATTATAAATATTCTATCAAATAGTATCCAAATTTGACACACTTTGGAATAATTGTTGCCATTTTCTCTATACACATGTAAATGGGTTGATTCTAGTGGGGTCAGAAATATAAGATGTTCATCTATCCAACCACATAAAAATCACACCGAGAGCTTACGTCTGTAAGAAATGGCATGGATTCAAAGTGGTCTGTCCAAACAGCCATTTTAACCTGATTTACTTCTCTATTTTTAGAAAACTAAAAAAAAAAGATTTGGATATCAAGAAAATTCGTGCATGCAAATAATATATACATGAAACTACGGTAAAAATGTCAGAAACTTTTGATGAGTCTAGATCACTCAAAAAAATAGCAAAATTTGGATTTTTGACAAAATCTCTCTCTGGACAAATTTGAGTATGAAAAAAATAGGTGTTTTCTAGGCTCCTAGGCCCATGACCCTTACATGCATGGCTATATCTCTCATATATGTGGCTTATATATGAGATATGTGGCTTATATATGAGATATATACCATTTACATGGATCAAAAGCAAAAGAAAATGGTAGATGATTGAGGAGAAAGAATAAAAGTAGAAAATAGGTTCAAAACCACATCTCATAATGTTGAGTATGGATCTTGAACCTAGAGGTATTTAGTAGCTAAGAAGACCTTACTATATGGGAAATAAGTGTATAAAAATATTATTCCTACCTTGATTTAGATGATGAAATAGATGGATGATGAAGAGTTTTGAAGAAAAACACCCAAGAACACAAAGAACACCAAGAACTTCTTGCTCATTTTCTTCCTTTCTCTCTCTAACTCACTCTAAGCTAACACTAAGAATTTTGAAGAAAAAAATCTGGTCTTGAATGGCGTGGCCGAACCATATGGGGGTTGTGATCTTTTAAAAGCAATTTTGTTAGTTGGAGTGTAATAATAATTGTGTAAGACATAAAGTGGCTTAATCCATACATTTTCCATGCATGTATGACACAACAAATAAAAAAAGAGGTGGAGTGCTAGGGTTGCCAAAAGTGGCTGGCCACATGGTAGGATTTTGGCTCCATTTTTTAAATTTTGTTATATTATATTGCTTTATTATATATTTAATAATATATATGTATTACATTGTTCAAGAATTGTATCCAAAAATTAACTTAATGTATATTTTTAATTATGAATATTAAAAATTTGAATTAATATAATAATTTTAGGTGTTGTACT
>JAOTRH010090776.1:0-16566 GCA_034768845.1 Heliamphora exappendiculata
CAACCGACAGTCCTCCCAACAAGGATCAGAAAAATGCCAATGCAGGTCATAATAGGGAGAGAAAACCCACATTCAGATTACAAAATAGAAAGTGAAGTTAAATAGTAAAAATGAATCCAATGATGAAATAAGTGCTTCCACAAAAAGAAAATCCGCCAGGAAAGAAAGGTGAACAAGATCCTTTTTATTTGGTAGTAGTAGAAGGTTGGGACAACTTACAAAGGCTGTTTTCCAGGAAGCTTTGATACAAGCGATTGCAAGCTATCAAGTCTAGTTCCCAATATTGTAATTTTTCTCCGTATGGCAGATGCATGACGTTGTGCTTCAGGTCCTGAAGCAGATAGAGAACTCCTTTCAGAAACCATGCCATTGATATCTTCAGCAAGTTTTACTGCTTCATTATATTCTCTGATCCATGAGTCCGCAGAAGATGCCATTGATCTGCAGGAGATGATAAAAAGTTTTCCACAACTGGCTTAGTTGGAAGACACAGGCATTGGACAAGTACATGCCATAAAATGGACATGCTTACATGACAAATCCTAAAAAAGTAAGGCATGGGCACAGTAAGTGCAGCAACAAATTTACATATTTGTATATTTTATGCATATTACATAAGAAAAAATAATTAATTTAATTTACAGTCTAAATATTCTTCTTAAATTTACAAATGTAGAGATGAAATTCACAACTATCGCATATACAACGTATAGTTGTATAAACATGCTAGCTGCTTTCTTTCTACACCTTTTTTTAAATCTTTACTGCTATATTCTTTTCCTATATTACAAGCTTTATTGCATGCTTTACTTTGTGTTGGTGCATACGTTCTTTTTATAAATGTTATAGAACACATTAAGGTGGGCGAGTTGCAATCCAAAAATGGCATTTTTCCTGTAAAGAGATTAACCAGATAAGTCATGTTGAGGAGTATTCAAGAAATGTCATTGAAATGTTCAAAATTATGAAATCCCAATTTTGAATTAGAGCACAATCATGCATATTTTTTTAGTGGTATCTAGAGTGTTGGTGTTTTTCACTTGGGGACAAAAAAAATCTAATTGAATATCACCCATCGCTTCTATGTAGACAAAAACTAGCTCTCTTGCTTAACTAGGGTGATAAAGGGGTGAAAAGGGGTTGGCGTAGGTTTTGCATCGGTTTTGATAGCCCCTAAATAATATAAACAAAAGTACCAAAATATATAAATTCTAAGCACCAAACAAGCAAATAAAATATTATTTAAAATAGAGCAAGACTTGGGTAGAGTAATAGTGGTTTGTTTGGGCCCACCATTGTGCCACTTCATTCATCTTGTGTCCCAATTAACGGATTTTTTGGTTGCAAACTAACCTTGTGATTAACTAAAAAGAAAGGTTTTGGGAAAAAAATAAAAATTGAAACAATATAAATACCAAAAATATCTCAAGTAAAAAACATTGCTTGCATCTTGTTTTCTTTTATCTAATTAAAATAAATGCATACATACACAAGCATGCATAATATTTGCATTTGCATATATCTTCCGCTTTTCTTTTATAAATATTTGCATGCATAACTTATCTCATAAAAAAAAAAGAAGAACATTTGCACACATACTTCAGTGATGTTTGGCATTGGTGAAATTAATAGCTTATAAATTGTAACTTATAGCAGAAGTTATGAGTGCTTAGTAAATACGTTAACTTGTAACTGAAACTAGTTATTTATAGAAGAAAAAGTACTTGTATTTTGTAGAAGAAGTTTTAGGCACTTGGAAAAAATTACAGTTTATTGCTAAAATTACTCGCAGAAATCTAAAGCCTAAAAGCTGGCCCCAGAAGCTCAGTCTATCACCCCCTTCATATCAAGATGAAAATTGTGATATCTGGATACCCACTACCGGTGGTGGATCCATCAAGAGTCTAGGAGGGGCACATGCCCCTCATCAAAATTTTGATTTTGTTATATGACTTTTGGTGTGCCTTTTGATTGTGGTATTTGGATACCCACTATCAGTGGTGGATTCATCAAGAGTCTAGGAGGGGCACATGCCCCTCGTCAAAGTTTTGATTTTGTTATATGACTTTTGGTGTGCCTTTTGATTGTGGTATCTGGATACCCACTATTAGTGGTGAATTCATCAAAAGTTTAGGAGGGGTACACACCCCTCGTCAAAGTTTTGATTTTGTTATATAACTTTTGGTGTGCCTTCTGATTATGGTATTTGGATACCCACTATAAGTGGTGGATCCATCAAGAGTCTACGAGGGGCACATGCCCCTCATCAAAGTTTTGATTTTGTTATACGACTTTTGGCGTGCCTTCTGATAGTGGCAGAACTTAATTAGTGTATTTTATTTCTGCTAAAATTGTTGAGTGGCCCTCTTTTATTAGGTTGGGCACGCAGTTATGTTATAGGCCAAACCAATCATACCACTTCACATTTACATATTCATTTTGCTAAAGCCATTATATTTTTGTAGTGATTGGATCCTTTAGTATACTTGCAGTACCAAGGAGCTATAAAGCACAGATACTTCAAAAATGGTGCCGTACACGTATTGGATACCGATACACGCTCGATACGCCGGGATACGTATTGGATACGGTTGGAAAGTATCCAAAAATTATTTTTTATTTTTTCACTTCTGGATACGTCTCGAATACGTTTGGGATACATCGGGATACGTTTAAGATACGGCGAAATGAGAAAATTTTTGGAATCTCAAAATACCGAGCGGTAAAAGTTAAATCCCTAAATGCAAAGATCACAAGAAGGTTTTTCAACTTCACACAACATCATCGTCAAAGGTAAAATTGCAAAGTAATTAAGAGAAATACCAAAAGAGTCGCACTGACGCAGACTCGCAGGGATCAATTTCAATTTTCAATCGAGCTCTTCTGTGTCCAATCCAGCCCTAGCAGTGTTCAATCGAAACCTAGCAGTCGACATTGAAGCTGTATTGGATTAAAGTTCAATGTCGATCGTGATTGAGCAAGCCCTAGAAGTCGACGATCCAGAACTAGAGTTGATTGAAGCTTTACAGGTCAGTCGACAGTCGGTTCTTGCTTTGTTTCTCCTCCTGTGTTCTTCTCGACTTCTTATCTTTCGTTGCTGACTTGTCGTCGTTCATCTTGATTTTTTGAGTTTCCTCCATGTCTCGTTCTCATCTCTCTTTCGCTTTCTCTCATAAAAAGTTAAAAATCTTTAGTTTAGAATAAAAAGTTAAAAACTTAAAACTGTGCGTGTGCACAGTGCTACAGTAGCACTAGCACTTAACCTCGAATTGGTAAGTAATTTTTTTAAGTATAAAGAAAACTTCTTATAAATAAAATTATATTACTGAAAAGAGTAAAGCTGAAATTGATATTACTGAAGACTGAATAGTGAAGAATGATGATTCTTAATTTAAGAGAAATATTTTGTTATGTTTTAAACTAAACTTTCTTTTGTCATGTGTTGGATGTCTAAAAGAAACAATTTAGTTAATATTTTGGTTTCATTGCCAATCTATCATGAATTCATTCTTGCATTTAACTTGATTCTTAGTTTAAGAGAATGATGATTCTTAGTTTAAGAGAGTAGTAGACGGGAATGTTGAAACCTTCAAAGCTAGACTTGTTGCTAAATGGTTCATTCAGAAAGAAGGGATCGATTATGAGGAAACCTTTTCGCCGGTAGCCATACTTAAGTCTATCCGAATTCTCTTATCCATTGCTGCTCATTTCGACTATGAAATCTGGCAAATGGATGTCAAGACAGATTTTCTTAACGGAAGTCTTGATGAGTGTATCTATATGATACAACTAAACGGAGTCATTGCAAAGGACCAGAAACACATGTTGTGTAAGCTTAAGATATCAATTTATGGACTTAAGCAGGCATCGAGGTCTTGGAACACTCGGTTTGATCAAGCCATTAAGTCTTATAGTTTTGATCAAAGTCCAAATGAGTTATGTGTGTACAAGAAGCGTGACGGAAGTGTGGTGATCTTCCTAGTACTTTATGTAGACGATATCTTGCTCATCGAAAACGATGTGGGGGCATTATCTACGATTAAAGTATGGTTATCTGGGCAGTTCGATATGAAGGATTTGGAAAAAGCCAGTCACATCCTTGGGATCAAGCTCGTGCGAAATCGAAAACAAATGATGTTAAGCTTATCACAAGCAAAGTATATCAATGATACCCTTGCTCCTTTTAGCATGCAGGATTCCAAAAAAGGGTTTCTCCTTTTCAGGCAAGGAATCACTCTATCCAAGGATCAGTGCCCTAAGACACCTGATGAGATAGAGAAGATGAAGGCGATTTCTTATGCTTCGACATTAGGAAGGCTCATGTATGCTATGCTCTGCACTAGACCCGACATCTGCTTTGCCGTTGGCATGGTTAGCAAATATCAATCTAATCCAGGGCATGAGCATTGGACTGCGGTAAAGAATATAATCAAGTATCTGAAAATGACTAAGGATTATATGCTGGTTTACTAGACAGACAGTCTAGTGCCTTTGGGGTACACAGACTCAGATTTTCAGTCAGACATAGAACATTGCAGATCCTTTACAAAGAGCTTACCGGCTAAGACTATTGATAGTCATGTAGAGGACATGGGAGTCAGATATATGGCAGCATGATTTTGAGTATAAGTGGGAGATTGTTAGGGTTGGTATACTGAAAATCGTGTTTTAGTATTTAATTTTATTTTAATAAAATTAATTTTTTATTTTATGAGAATCTTTATGAACAATGCATGCATATCATTTCTTTGTTATGCATGAATGTCCAATATTCTGTATAGTATTTTATCTGGTGTTTAAAGTACGGCTTACACACAGAAGATCAGATTTTAGGTTCTTGCAGAATATAAGTTTTATGTTCACAGTTTAAATGAAAATGGGCATACCATCGGTACGACTGTGGCACAGAGTTTTAGTAGGCCTGTATTGGTTACAGAGAACATATAATAGCGCCGTCTATTTTTCTGACTCTCTGTGCCAGTACATTTTGTGTGTATTAAACGGGACATTTTGGGTAATTAATTTTATACTGACTATATAAATTAATTCGCACCCCAAAGTTATTATGAATAGTGCTTATCCTCTTAATCCTGAAATTATTATTGATTTGCGTATATTTAATATTCGTTGTTTTGATTCATTAGAGAGTGCGATCTTATATGGATCTATATTTCCGATGAGTTGGATAGCGGTATTATTTATATGGCAAATATTAATTATTGACGGAATTTACGTCCTGAAAGATCGGGATTGACGATACCCCCTTAAAGCAGCTTATAAGTTTTGACCGGGACAAACCCTGCAGGTGGATTTAATTATTCGGTAGTTAAATAAGTTAAGCAGAACGGCTTAAGGAATATCAAGATGCCGATTAAATTAAATTTTCAGTAATTAAATTTAATTGGTGGGTATCGAAAATCTTAACGTGTGGAGAAATGGTAAGCGTTTAACAACAGGAGCTCAATGTTATATGGTCTTTAGATTATGGGTCAGAGTGCAATTATAGTTCTTTAATAGTGTGAACTGTAATTCAGTGTTTTATAAAAATTGCAAAAACCGCTGCTGGTTTTTTATAATTGCAGATACTGCTATGAGGTTTGCTTAATTACTAAAACCGCTGATACGTGTCTATGTTCCATTGAAAGTTTTACTCATAATTACTCCTCAGGTTCCTGCTGTAACCCTATAAATATGCGGGTAGGCTGAACTAGTATCATAACTTGTCTTCTAAGATTAAAACTGTCCAGGTTCTGTCGGTACGAGTTCTCAGAGGATTATAGGCCATACTATATCCGGGAATCGAATAAGGGAATGCAGTAGAAGATCTGACAAGAGCTTCAACTTGGATTCAAATCGTAGTTGAAGATTCGACTGGTAAAAAGGTATTTGTCTAAACTAACTTCGGATGCACTGGTTTTATTTTGATCGTTCGTCATCAAAAGTTTTATCTGAAACCCGTTTTGGCGATTGCCCGTCCAGTTAATTTTTTTTAGATAATGGTTTGCAAAAACAAAGATCTTGGCAGTTTTGCCTCCAACATGTGTCTTAAGAGAGTTGAGTGAAGGGTTCGTTAAGGTTGTTTGACTTGTCGTCTTTAAATGCGGCATGACCTTAACTGGTCTTATTGAGATTGAGGCATTGACCAACACATCTAATATCTAGGAGAAGTATCATGCCCACCACATAGAGCTTTCCATAACATAACTCCCAACATATCATACCCACCTTTGACAATTCAGATACCGCGTGTTCTAATCTTACAACTTGCAAAAAAAGCTGAGATACCTCCATCCTATTGAGCCAACAATGAGGACGCATGCGTCCTCGTGTGAGCTAAATGACTCCCCTCCAGCCCATTTATATAAAGAAAGGACCAAGCATGCATAAAAGAGGCCTTTTGGTTCATCTCCTACCTCTCCAATTAAAGGCAATTTCTCACCACTACCATATCTAGTGAAGGGATCGAGATCCCATGATACAATTGATGGTGCATATAAATTGAATCAAACAGGGCACAAATCCAGAACAGCGAACAACAAAAAAGCTGTACTGCACAAAACCGTCCGGACGGACGCAAAACCGTTCGAACAAACGCAAAACCATCTGAACGGACGGAAAAAAAAACCCTTAGTTTTTTTGAACCCCCAAAAACTAAAATCTGGTACACCCACAAGGCGGAATAAATATTATACCTATGTAATCCCTCTGATTTGATCATATTTCAGCACTTGAACTTGAATCTGAATATCAACACGACAAGCCGGCAATCTCGTCTCCGCTTAGATCTTTTGTTATATTCTCGAGTGTCGAAACTTGAACTAAGTATGGGCTTAGATCCTTCAAGTTCCAAACTCTATCTGACTGTCTCTCTTTTTCTCTGGTTATCACAATATGTGAAAATCCTAAGAGACTAAATGATATGTATCACATGCGTATTGGCGGGCAGGGTTATAACGGCAATACGCATTAGGAAAACCCACTTCAATCCATAAATAATTTACTAAAAACATAAATTACAATTCATACCACTAAAGAATCGTAATTGTACTCTCGGCCTTATTCACAAACTAAACTTTCGAGCTCCTATTATTAAATGTTTATTATTCTCTCCACATTAAGATTACAGATACTCGTCGATTAAATTAAATTACTAACAATTATATTTAATCGACTTCTTCCATAATTTCTCAAATTCATTCGCTTAACTTATTTGATATGACGAATTATAAAACTCACTTACAAGGTTTGACACAATTAAAACTTATAAACTTCCTTAAGAGGGAATCATCAATCCTTATGGCAGGACGTGAATTCATTCAATAATTAATATTCACTATATAAGTAATGACGTTATCCAACTCATCAGGATTATAGACTCGTAAAAAATCGCACACTTTAATGAATCAAAATAACGAACACTAAATATACGCGTCTAATAATTATTTCAGAATTAAGAGCATAAACACTCATAATAATCATAGGGTGTATATTATTTTATATAACCAGTATAAAAATAATTATCCCAACGCGGTCTTGTTTAATACACATAAAAGTGTACTAGCACAATGAGTCGGAACTATACCATTCCCCGTAATCAAGACATATTTACTAAAACACTGTGCTACAGTCGTACCAATGTTGTGTCCAATTCCATCTAAAATTGTGAACCAAAAACTTATATTATACAAGAATCGATAATATGGCATTCTGTGTGTAAACCGAATTCTACACATTAGATTAACTACTATGTAAAATAAAAGACATCTATACACAATATTAAATAAATAATATAATGCAAACATTACTCATAAAGATTCTCATTAAAATAAAAAAACTAATATTATTAATACATAAAATCAATACAAAAAATTTAAAATACGATTTTTAGTGTACAACCCTAACATCTAGTCTAATCGGTTTCTTTGAATTCTTTTAGATCCCTAGGCATTATGTTTTTCTTCAAACATTTGCAATTTTTACTACAAGCAATAATTACTTTTTCTTCTATAAACAACTAATTTCATCTACAAGCTAACATTATTTCCGAACACTATCCTTTCTAAAAATCATCAGGTACAAGTTATAATTATTATTTTTTCAGCTATAATTTATAAGCTATACAACCTGATGTCAGACCTCACAAAAGTAGTCCCTTTGCTTCAACCAAACTAGGCCCTCAATTCCCAGGGCCGATCGGTTGAAACAGGTTTCAAGTTCGCGCATTTTAAAAACAACCTAAATTTCACGCTAACAAATTATAGAATTTAATGTCCAAACGTAGCAGATCAACTTATCCCCAACCAAAATAGATATAGATAAAACAAGCATAAACACAATTTTATCCTCTCTTTCCTCAATTCAAATTAAGTATAACATTCCAGAGATCGATAATCAATCTAGCATCCATCTAAACAATACTGCCAGGAATTCAGATGACGACAAACTAGGGCATCCACGATTCCTTTTTAGAGATAATTAGAATCATTTAGATGTGCATACATAAAACTGAGTAATAGATGAAGAATCACATCGGACATCCTAAATCCGGAACACAATTGAGAAGTTGAAACGGGAAACATCACGTCAAATATATTGGCGGGGAGATGGTTACCTCTTCGGTTCGAATCAACGATCGGAATTTTGTTGTTTGCAATTGATGACGATCGGATTTCGACAGCTCCCGTCGTCGCTTTTAAAACCCAAATCTTTGAATACTTTCAGATTTGAAAAAGGAGGCGACACGCGGAGCCACCATTAACCGGCAGACTTTGTCCGGCCTCGTCGTCGTTACGTTAGAAGTCGGGAAACAAATAAACGGGTGAGCCTTGACTCAATGGGTCCGGGTTAGCCGCGGGTTGCCCGACCCAAACCCCATAATTG
Source organism: Heliamphora exappendiculata (assembly GCA_034768845.1). NCBI lineage: Eukaryota > Viridiplantae > Streptophyta > Magnoliopsida > Ericales > Sarraceniaceae > Heliamphora > Heliamphora exappendiculata. Next base: position 8,881 of record JAOTRH010090776.1, read on the forward strand.
TTCTGCATTAACCACTCCTTTTGAGGTAATACCTTATTGTATTTTGTTTATTTTATAGTGATTTTTTAAAATATTAATTAAGATTTTTTATCTTTTTGATTAATAAGCTAAAAAAATGGCTATAAAAAATAAAAGGGACTAGATAAGTTAAATAAGTCAATAGATTAGCTTTATTTACTTAGTTTTTGTTTTAGTGAACTTAATTCCTTTGTTTGGTTTATTATAATTAAGACGAAATAAAATGATGATTATATCGAAATAAATATTTTAATGCTTGGTTAGCCTAAAAATGATGGAAACTCCGATTAGCGACTAGCTTTTCTGAAGTTGGTTGTTTGAGTAAAAGTTATTTTTTTTATTTTTTGTTTAAAATGAATAATTTTACCATTCTATATATTTGATATTAATTATTATATTTAATTGGTAGTGGTAGTAAATAAATTAGGGTAATTACACTGACCTCCCCTGAAGTTTTAGTCAAATACAGTCAACTCCACTCAGATGTACAAATTACACTGACCTCTCTTACGGCCTTAAATATTATTACAGTCAACCCCAAACCGTTAGAATTCCGTATGTGAGCGTTTGTGTCATAAAATTTCTTTCCATTTTGCCCTCAGCGGTGGTTTTTTCTTTTTTTTTTCTTTTTATAAAATTTTTAAAATAATAATTTTTCAGTTTAAATTCGCCAGAATAATTTATCGACGATCGAAACCGTTCACTAGCTACGTTAGGTCGTCAAAATGGTAGTGAACGTTGTCGATCATTCTATTCCTATTTTTCCCCTCAGCACAGAATTCTGTTTCTTCTTTTTTTTTCTTTTTATAAAATTTATACAACGATAATATTTCGGTTTGAATTTTTCAGAATAATTTACCGGTGATCAAAGCCGTTCACTAGCAGTATTAGGTCGTCAAAAAGGTAGTGAACGTTGTCGATCGAGAAATAATTTATATTTTACAATTGATTATGAGTGTAATAGCTCAAAAAAAAGAAATAAAGAGGAAGAACTGACGCTGGAACCCCCAACCGCTGCACACACCCACGCTATCCCTCCGTTGTCAGTCACCGCCACCGCCGTCCACACCTGTCGTTGTCGCCTCTGCCGTCGTTCGTCATCGCCGGACTCTCCCCTCCTCTCTCTCTCTCTCTCTCTCTCTCTCTATATATATATATATATATATATATATATATATATAACCACAGACACCACCGTGAACGGCGGCGACAACCGCGCTAGCGGTGCCAGCAGTATTAAGCATGAGCTTGGGGGTCGGAGTTTGCGATTTAAGGGAGAGAGAGAGAGAGAGAGAGAACGACAGCGACAACGGTGGCGACGGATGGCGTGAAAGGCGACGATGGCCGGCGCGGTATGGGGGACAACGGCGCCGGCAGCAGCGTGGTGGAGGGGGGTTTGAGCGTCGTTTCTTCTTCCTCTCACTCTTTCTTTCTTTTTTTTTTCTCCAAACCCTAACTGACCCTCCGTTTAATACTTAGGCGTGTTTTGGTTTTTTTATCAATTCTGTTAACTGCGCTAATTGCTGATGGATGTTAGTGTAATTTGTCCATCTAAGTGGGGTTGACTGTATTTGACCAAAACTTCAAGGGAGGTTAGTGTAATTTACCCAATAAATTATGATTAAATGGGTATTATTGTATTTTAAAAATAATAAAGTTTAAATAGAATATTCTAAGAGTTTATGTTTTGATTTAATTTTTAAGCTTTTTAGCTTTTGTCACTTTTTGCCAAAAAAACCAAAGGTTGCCAATCAGGCCAGAATATTATTTTCTAAGGTAGTGTTTGGTTCTTTAGAATTATTTTTAATATCAATGGAATTGAGATTGTAATAGCTATGGAATGAAATGAGGTGGGAGTCGTGATTCTTGGCACAAACGTATTTGAATTGAATTAAGAATAGAATGTTATTTTTAGTTTCTATATTTAGCATGTTGGAATGATTCCTAAGATGGAATTACATTTATATAAACATGACACAATACCCTTTTTAAATTGTTTAACAAAAAAATACATTTCCTATTTAAAGGTAGTTGTGGCGGTGATAAATAGCGATAGCAATGGTGTTAGGGGAAAAGGCAGTAGTGGTGGTGGTGGAAGGATTTTGGGGTTCAAAGGTTCTGGGGTTAGCGATTCGAAGGTTCAGAGGGTTCGAGGCTGAGGGTTGAAGGTCCAAGATTCGATTGTCCATGGGTCAAAAGTAGAGAGGTTTGGGGCTTAAGAGTTTGAGGGTTCGGGATTCAGGTCAAAGGTCAGGGGTCCGGGAGTTAGGTGTTGAAGGTAAGGAGTCGAGAATCAAGAGTCAAAGGTTAGGAGCCGAGGTTTCAAGGTTCGGAGTCTATAGCCATAGGTTTTGGGGTTCGAAGATCTAAGGTCCGAAGCCCCAAGGTCGAGGGTTAGGAGTCTGAAGGTCTGGAGTATGGGGAGGTGGGGGTGGTAGAGGAGGTATGGGTGGAGGTGAGAGTGATGGTTGAGGTGAGGTGGAAGTGGGAGTGGGAGTGGCGTATGAAATGTACATTTTTTTCTCTTAAAATAGGTCGAGGGTTACAATAAATGTATATTTATCGTAAAACGATAAATGACAGTTCCAATAAGAATTAACATTCTTCATTTCTTGTTAACCAAAATGGCAGAATAATATTGCAATATGTTGGTTCTAGTATTTTAAAAAACAGCAATCGGTCGGTTGTCAATAAAATCGGTATAGTAACAACAATAGTATAAAACATACAGTAAAACGAAAATATGAAATATGTTTTGTTTACACTAAAACCTTAATTAAAAATAGCACAAGATGTAGATTATAAGAAAACTAAAACACTATTTTTGAATAAGACTTATTTAGAACATAAAATAAAATAACACTGGTTTTAAAAATTGTAGAACAAGTTTTGCTAACAAAAAACATAATAGGTTTTGAAAAATGGAATACTGTTTTAACTGATAAAACGAAAACAATACTGAAACTATAAAAGCATTACAGAACCAAAATAAAATTTAAGCTTACAAAACACTTGAAGAACAGAACTTTGGGATTGAATCAAGCATTGAACGGTGTCTCCTTAAAACAGATTATGTCCTCACATTGATGCTTGCGATTGAACGAGCATCTGTCTCTAGGATAAAACGATCACTGTGTGCATAGGAAGCACAACGATTTGCACACACATCGAATGTTATTGTGGTAGAACTTTATCGAGAACTCTTAATGAAATGAGACTGAAATGCAGCAGAGTCTCGGTATGGGGAGGGAGTAAGGATGGAATAAGAGGAATTAAACTGAACCGACACGACACCAGTTCGGCCTGACCCAACAGGCGCGAATCCAAAACTGACTCCAACGGTCCCAAACCCTTCCAACGGTTCGGATTAAACAGTAATGGTAACTATTAATTTAAGATTTAAATAATTTAAATTTTAAATTCAAAATTTTAATTAAATAAATTTTTTGCAAAAAGATAAGGGCCGATCAAAACCCACAACCCGCGGCCCACGGATCACTGACACGGACACGGGCTCAGGCACATGCCCGGTCAGGCTCGGCTCGGCATGGCACAGCCGATCGGTTAGACGAGCAAGAGGCGGCGGGGGCGCGTATTGGGTTTAAGTCGAACCTACCGTTGGGTAAGTCCTCCCCTGCTCACAGAACTGGGTACCCCAAATGGGCACACCCCTTAGCCTCAACTTAGTTTATATAAGTCACTCACCCAATGCTCTCCCAATCAATGTAGGATTTAGCTTAATTACAATCATTTTGCCAATTTTAATGGCACACTTTTGGAGTTAATTTATCATTCATCCATTAATAGTTTTGAATACCACAAAATTCATAATTACTCTACTCATGAAGATAAACTAATTTGAATTTAAAATCATTAAAAGATATTAATCCAATACAAAGATAACTAACTCAAAGTTAGCTAAAAATCACGTTTTAACTTTTCAAAACCCACTTTTTCCCAACACAATGGAGTAACAATTCTATTCGAGACTTGATTCTATTTAACCAAACATGGTCTAAAAGTAACTATTATTCACCTGTTTAATTGAATAAGAACTTTAACACATATACTAAGACATTATTATTCCATCTGTACGTAAATTCTATTGGTAGATATTGTAATGCAATCCACAACTTTGCAAGTATAAACAATAAAGTGAAATATAAGGTAAGGCATGCCTCCCTAGCAACCTATTGCGTTGGTGGCCAATGCAAAACAAAAAATAATGGAGAATCGAAATACACCAAAGATCATAGGGCAATAGTACAAATTGCGAAAACCTCAAAGTCAACAAACAAATATGGAATGAGAGAAAGAACCAACACAGAGATGGAAGTGAACCAAAGTAGACGAGATTAGTAGTATAAAATAATTGCTTGTGAATGGGAGAGAGCTTTCAGATGTTGCGGAGCGAAAGAAAGAGGCTTCAAATTAGTCATTCTCTCGGCTCTTTCGTCAAATGGTGTGATGAAGGGATGAGTTTACCGAAAAATCGTATGAGAAGAAAGTTTTGCATGACAAATGAATTTACTGAATCAAGGAAGAACACGATGGCATTTAGAGGTATAAAGCCAGGTTGGTTGTGAAAGGGGTCCCAATAGAAAAGGGGTATCCACTACACTGAGATTTTCTCATTAGTTGTGAAGTTGGCAACCACTAGATTATGTTGAGGCTCGAGGCTGCATAGGACTTACATCTTGAATAAATGGATGTAAAGACAGCTTTTTTCCATGGTAATTTAGAAAATGACATTTGCATAAAACAACTACACGGGTTCATCACACAAGGAAAACATGAGCTGATTTACAGACTATACAAAGTATTTACGTTTTGAAACAAATATCGAGATAGTGGTACAAGAAGTTCGAGGGTTCGACAATAGCTATATTATTTTACTTTTGTGTGTTGATGATATGCTTATTACATAGTTGAACATGCAAGAAATAAATGAGTTGAATGGTCAGCTATCAGAGCAACTGAAAAATAAAATATTTGGGTACTGCAAAACACGATCTCGAGATAAGGATCAAGAGGGACATAGTTGTAGGAACTATAATGCTGTCACATGGGAATATGTGAAGAAAGGCATGAACAAATTTGATGTGCTAAATGCAAAAGTACGCCATTATCTAATCACTTTTAACTTGCTAAGGATTATTCAACTAAGACCGAGCATGAGAATAAGTACATACAATGGGTTACTTATGCCTCAACCATTAGAAGCCCAATGTATATTATGACTTATACCAGCCCTACATATTATATGTAGTGGGAGTCGTCAGTAGGTACATAAACAATCTAAGAAAACACCACTAAGAGGCAATCAAACGGATTCTCAAATACCTAAGAGGTACCACAAACCGAGTGCTATGATTCAAGTGAATTATGATGAATTTACAAGGTTACGTGAATGCAGATTTGGGTGGTGATGCAAATCATAGAAAGAGCACTACCGATTATGCGTTTACACCGAGGGCATGACATTCAATTGGGGATTCTCAATTGCAAAAGATGGTGGCTCTATCTACGATAGAAATAAAGTATGTCGCCATTACTCAAGCTAGTGAGGAAATTACTTGGTTACAATGTTTGCTAAATGAATTGGGTAAGGAGAAGGAAGACATCGTTCTGGTTAGAATAAAGCACATTCAGTTGAGGTATTACTTTATTCATTCACTTTTCGATGAGGGAGTTTTAACTCCTGAAAAGATTCGTAGCAATGAAAATTTGATTAAGATGTTTACGAAAGTTGTTACCTCTACACTTGAGAACATTTGAGTTTTTTGCTATTGTATTGTTTAGAGCTATGGGTCGATAGTCTTATGTTGATAGATGGCATTTCTTCAGCATCAATCTTCAAGTGGAAGATTATTGGGCTGTAAAAACTGATTCTGAATGAAGATTGGTGGGTTTCATTTAGACGGAGCTTATGCCCATCTAGACGGTGGAGTCGACATAGGTGATTGAACACTGAAAGTGTTAGGACGGTTGCCAATTATGTTTAGGCGAGCACGACTTGGTGATGTCACTAAGTTTTATTAAAATTCTAGTTACTTTTTATAATTTGTAGTGTATAGCCTTGGTTTTTTAAGAGGTTTTATAGAAATGGTACTGTTAAAGAGAACCTAATGGACTTTGGATAATAGCTTAATAGAGACAAAAAAAATTTAATATTAATACGTTTTTTTATGTAAGACTTGTCACTTTTATAAATATTAATACACTTTGCACAGATATCTATACATTATATATCTCTTAATTACAACCCAACGGGTTTCGGTTAGCATTTTCCTTATAGAAAGGCTTAGAGATTTTAGGAAGGTGTGTAAGTGCTTTGTTTTTCATATTTTTTGATTGATTTGCAGTGAAAATTTGTTGTAACTGTGGTTGTGGGTAATTTTGCTGAATTATGTATATTGTGTGTTTTTTGATTTATTATTTTTTCTTATTCGTTGTTCTTTTGCATTAGTCTGCCACCGATACTGCATAGAATTGCGTTTTTAACCTTAATGATAATTCTGTTAAAATATTTACTTTATGGTTTGATTAGTTTAAAAATAGTAACATGTCAATTATAAAAATAATTATTACCTATTCATTTAATAGGATAAGAATTCCAACACAAATACTATGAATTTACATTCTATTCCTGTATAAAAATTATTGTTAAGAGTTATTGTACAACCCACGACTTGCTTGTGCTTGTTTGATAACTTTGTTTAAAATTGCAACTTTTCGGTTAGAGTCACAAAATAAGAAGTTAGTTATGAAAATTTGGTGGTAATTTAATGGCTAAAAATTTATTTGGTTTCACATGATTTTAAGGCAAAAGTAAACATGGTAATAGCACAAGTTGCTTTAAATAAAAAGAAAATTGTTATATTTTTTTTCCATATAATTTCAAATTTAATATGAATTTTGTTTAAATGGTCTTGTAAGTTAGAAAAATATAAATTTTACTAAAATTGATGTGTATAGTAAAAATAATAATACTTTAAAAAACATATAATTTTTTTAGTTAATAAATTAAAAACTAAAAAGACTAAAAATTTAAATGGTAAATTACACTGACATTCCGTGAGATTTCTGACAAAAATAGATACACCCCCATAGTTTCTGAAATGATACTAATATCTTTTGAGATTTAGTTTTTTCATCAAAAACACCAAATCGTTAAATTTTTCGTTAAACTTAACGAAAAAATTAATTTTATATTATATATAAATTTATACACACACAATACACATACGGAGCAAATCAAACCACCATCACCACGCCAAACGCCGACGCCAGAGTCACCACCGTCGTCGCCTGACGCCACAATTCGCGACCGTCGCCGTTGCCAGTGACTTCCTCACTTTGCCGGCTCTCTCTCCCTCTGCTCTCTCTCCTTTCCCCCTCTCTCTCTCTCTCTCTCTCTCCCACGACTGCTTATTTTGATAATGGATTAAATAATAATGAGTTGAATCATAATTTACCGGCGAGAGCGAGAATAATAATTGGTTGAATCACCTGTTTTTAGCAAAGGGAGTGATTAAAACAAATCATTTTAAGTGATTAAAAATGAATTCTAACTTATCCCAGATAGTGCGTTGGTCAAGAAAATTATACTTTTTTCTAAATTATTTCAATTAAATGAGTTTTAAAAATATAATAATTTATTTTTTT
>JAOTRH010090797.1:0-16562 GCA_034768845.1 Heliamphora exappendiculata
TAGTTTATGATAAATTTATTTGTTTGTTATAAATTTATTATTACTTTATAAGTTTATAGTTTAATACTTTATTTATTATAACTTTATTATTTTTTGCAATAAGTTTGAACACTTCAAATAAATAGATAATTTAAATACAATAAGTTTGAACATTTGAAATAATTAAATATAATATAAATTTTATCAATCAAAAATTAAATTTGAACAATTATATAAATATTAGATTTTACACTTTATAAGTGTATTCTACACTTAAAAAAATAAAAAATTTGCATCACTATAGGTCAAGTACATCCCAACTAAGTTGATAAATACAAGTCTAACAATCATTTGTATTATTCTCTACTTAAAATTACAAATAAAATTTTAAATTACAAATATAAGGACATTAAAACTACATATCCAAAATATAAAAACTTAGTATGAGCCAGGTAATTTTTTAGCCAATCCAAATGTTATATCATTCAAGTCAGCTTGCAATCGATGTTTTTTGTCCATTTCTTAAATTTTCTTTCATGCGTAGATGGTGTCATGTGATGTAATGCCCCGATTCCCAACGATTAAAACTCCACAAAAATCAAAACGAAAACAAAAAATTTTTTTTGTAAAACAATTAACAAAATATTTCATTTCAAACCCAAAGGGGTAACTCCAAACTTTCCCAACCACAAACCTCCCTTTGAAACAAAACTCAACTTTTCCACACAGCGGCTACCCGCTCGAGCGGACTCTCCACCGCTCGAGCGGTAAGACACCTAAGAGTTTTTTAAGCTAAAAATCAAAAAATCTTTTCAAACCTCGAAAACACACCTAAAAATCTCAATTTTTAACTAGGGTTTGAACAAACAAAATATTTGGAATAAAAATGTTTACGTGATAAAAAAATACTCTTTCGACTTGAGAAGAACCTCATAAAGCATTGAAATCCATAGGCAAACATCTAAACATGTGAAAACGAAAAACAAAAACGAACCCAAGGTTCCTCTCGTAAATCATACAACACGCGTGCATTAAAATAAACACCCCAAGGCTTATAATATAAGTTTTCTGTTCTCAAAACGTTATACATCTTAAACATAGTTCAAACAAAAGGGAAAAACTATGAAAAGTCTTCTTCCACCTTCAGCTTCTCAAGGTCATCTTGCATGCTCATGTGTACTTGAAAAGTTTTTTCAAATCCCATACTAAGAGCCGAGGCTAAATAGAAAATTAACTAACATAAAGTAAAAGAAAAATACGCTGTCATAAATATAATAATAATATCCCGACTCTCACGAACCTGAAACAAGAGTTTGTAATAACCACATGCAACACATGCATCTTCGCAGGCTTTCACCGAAAGATCACACAATCTACCCCTTATTATGCAAATCATGACGGGCTTTTACCATAGGATGATTAATCTCCCCTCATTATGCAAATCATTACGGGCTTTAACTGCAGGACGAATAAACACCCCTCATTATGCATGAATCGATCAAGTTTGCACACGCATGACCATGTACAAACATAAAAAACATATATCAACGTCATCCATCTAACAATGGAGACCAACCAACGTTAAAATAAGGCTCAACCCCAAGGGTTAGCTCAAAACCTCCAAAATTAGGTTTTCATAAACATTTACATAAATCCTTTCAATTTTTAAAACTTCTCTTTTCAAAAACAACATAAACATATACTTTTTCCAAAGGCATAATAAATCATAAAAGTGCACAACATACTTACAAGCCACTCAAACATGGCTTAAACACGAGATTCGACATTTAATGCATTTTAAAATTGTAAAAATGTATAAAACTCTACGTAGCACCCCTTTAGAACAAGATAAGCTAGGATCCTACCTCGGTGAGTTAAAACTCGAAACTTTGAACTCCAGCGCGAAACCAAAGTCACCAAAACACGATTTTCGTTCGGATGAACGCGACACCTACGGTGAGATGATCGAGAATTGATTATCCGAATGCTAAGATCCGAACCCGAACCAAGCCTAAAGCTAGAGAGAATGTAGAGATTTTGTGTGTTCTTGGTGGAGAGAGAGGAAGAAACTTGTAAAGAAAGTTTTGGTTAAAAAACCAAGGCATGGGCTATTTTATAAAAATCTCACGTGCGTCTGTCCGCTTGAGCGCGTAGAGGACCGCTTGTGAGACCCTGACCCATTTTTTTTCGACATTTTTCGACGCGCGTTTCGTGTTTATGTGATAGCATATTTTTATATTCTTTTGATGCATGATCGGGGTTAGACAAGCATGCGGTGCAGGTTTCTGGGGCTGTAGGGGGGTTACGGTGCGAATTTTGAAATATTTCAAAAAAAAATATTTTTGAGGCCTATAAATATCTGGAGTTAGATATTTTCAAAAGATATATTTTCAAAACTTCTCCACTAAGTTTTCTCTATTTTATCTCTACCTTCTCTCTAACTTTTTGAGGGTCTGGGGCTCGATTTTCAACGATCCAACAGCGGATATTTGCTTTTGGCTTGTGGTTCGAGGCGTCAAGTTTTAAACTCACTGAGGTAGGATCCTAGACTCTCATGTCTTATAAGGGTGCTACGTGTAATCGTGTATATTTTTACAAGTTAGATTGCTGTAGATCTGATTTTACTTAGTCGATTTCGGTGGATGGAATCGAGTGTTGGGAGTTTCTTTCGTGGTCTTGGTGTTAGGCCTAGGCGTGTGGATGTTCGGGGGTGTTGGACGAAGGTTTCGAGGTGTCGAATCAAGGTTTAGAGGGCTGAACCTGTAGCTCAAGAACGTTTTTTGTCTCAGCCCAGTCGACTGGACCGTGGGGTCAGTCAACTGGATCATGGTTCTGTGGGTTCAGTCGACTGGACCATGGAGGTCAATCGACTAGACAGTGCTTTTGGGTATTTTTTTGGCTTTTCCACTGTGTTTTCAGTCGACTGGGGGTTGAGGTCCGATCGATTGAGGTGCTGGGTTGTGTGTTTATGGTTCAGTGGTTAGGTTTCGGGGTTCGGTTGATCGTGTTGTGGTTTCAGGGGTCGCGTAGTGGCCTCGGGTGTTTGTTTAGATTCTTTCCTTGGGAGACGTGCATTGTTAGACGTGGGTGTTGGTGCACGGTTAGGTGCGTGGTGTTTATTCACCGTTGGGTTTGTGCTGGGTGCAAATGGGTGTTATGGATTGTGATGGCCGTGTTGGGCGTGTTTAGTGCCCGCGGTCCTTTTTAGGAAAAGGGTGTTGGTTTGTGAGAACTAGGTTTTATAAGTTGAGTGTTGGCCTTTGAGTTAGGCGTGATTTTGTGGGTTATTTGTAGTCCATGTGAGTGGATGTCGGCTATCTGACGGGTGGCGTCATGATGTAAAGTTATATATGGCTATGTGCGTTTGTAACTAGTTATGTGCATTTATAACTGTTTATTTATGTACGGATTACGTAACAGAATTACATGGTTTATGCTTTAAAACTCATAATTTTATAGGCATTTTATATGGGCTCTAGGAGCATATGCATGTGATGCATGTTGCATGAGTTGCACGGGTTGCGTGCGTTGTGTGTGTTGCACGAGTTACGTGCGTTGCGTGTGTTGTATGCACGGGTGGCATGTGTTGCGTTAGATGGGGCAGTGGTCCTTCGGTGAAAGCCAGAGAAGATTCTTGTGTTGTGTGTGTGCATGCGGGTTTCTGAAGGATGGGAATGTGGTCCTGACGATGTAGGGTTGGTGGGTACTCAGTGCCCTCGAGTTGTGAACTCGTAAACTAAGTGGTTAGTGGGGTTTAGGGCCCTCGGATTGTGAACCCGTAAACTAAGTCGGTTGCCTCCGTGAATGCCGTTGTTTACGTTGTTGTAACTCCGTATAGAACTTGCTCTTACCCAGCATGCCTTAAGTTGTGACTAGGGTAATGGGCAGGAGTCTATAATTGTTACATTTGTCTGTGTTTTTATTGCTTTCCCTTAACTGTGGCATGATATCTGTTAGGATGATACGCATAGTTTCAAGGATAGAAATGTAATCATAAAGACAGTGCGTGTGAATCTAAAGGACGGATATGAGGTCCTGGAGGGATATGCATTGGGTGTGTTGCTCATAGTGTGTTGGGCGTAGTGCATGAATTGCATGAGTTAGCTTATCGGGACTTGTGAAAGTCGGCTTAGATATATGTTCATGTGTTGCTTATATATATATCTATTATCTTGGGGCTCGTGCGAACTGTGTTTTCAAATTGTCTTAAGACTTGAAAGAGAGTCAAAAACTACACCTCGTTTTTCTAGCTTGTTTAGCTTATTTTGCATGCTTGTCTAGTTTCTGCTGAGCTTTGGTTCACGGTGTGAAATTTGAAATATTTTTTAGGTACCGGTTACGCAGGTTGATCTGGGGTTGTTGGAGGGGTGAATGAGCTGTATTCTTTCTTTTTGCTAGTTTTGAACATGTTTGCTGTAACATATTTTCTAGCGTTGGCGCCGTGTAATGTAAGCCATTTGGTGATTATATAAAATGCATGTATGTTTTATATTGAGAGTGTATTCCCGGATTGGGTGCTGTCTTGGTTATTTATGGGTGTTTCACGTGACCCAGAGTTTGGGGCGTGATAACTTTGTATCAGAGCTCTGGGTTCGAATACTTAAGAGCTGTGGGAAGAGGGAGTATCTCGTGTGAGGTTGATTGCGTGTGCTTGATTGCATGTGTTTAGATGTTTTGATAACATGAACGTGATAGCATGCGGGTTATACGTGAATGATGTGTATATGTGAGCACGGGGGTTGAACTGTGGGATTGATTAGTCCTGTCTTTAGGCATTTGGATTAAAAAACTTAGGAGCCAAGTTAGAAACGCATTTAGTTGACGTGATTTCTAGTAGGAAATCTGAGTAGGTTATCCAGATTAACGCGTCATTCTTGTCGGTTCTCCTCGATATGTGGGGTTTTGTTTAGCATGAACCTATGTGACTACGTGTTAGCATGCTTATGTGGTTAAAGTTTATGTTCATGCTATGTGCTACGTCTTATGTTCTGTCTGTTTCCTATAGACGCGATGTCCACGCGGGGAGGACGTGGTTGTGGTCGAGGCCATGGCCATGGTTTTGGCTGAAGGGACATTCCAGTCCCAGATATTGGGGATGCTAGTGCACCCCAAGGACCTATTGACGGAGATTTGTTGCATGTGATGGTCAGCTCCATCCGGCAGTTGATTGAGGCCTCTATGGGGAGAGAGAGTGTACTTGAACTGAGGGCAACGGTCATAATGCGCGGGTTTCGATGTCTGGACCCTCGTACCTTTTCTGGGGATTCCAACCCCACGATAGCCACTGAATGGCTTGAGCTGGTCACCAGGATCTTGGACACGCTTCAGACATAGGAAGATGATCTGAGAGTTACTTTTGCCTTCTAGCTGAGGGGGAGTGCTCATATGTGGTGGAAGTTTGCCAAGACTACAGTCGGAGGCACTGGGGAGGCATTCACGAAGGTACTTTTAGAGAAATACTTTCTTGCGACTTTGAGAGATGGTACAGAGAGGACTTCCTTTTCCTGACTCGGGGGACGATGACAGTAGTCGAGTATAAGGCTGAGTTTACTAGCTTATCCCAATTTTCACAAGAAATTGTGCCCACTGATGAGTTCCGTATAAAGAGGTTTGAGAGGGGTTTGAGGCCCACTATTAGAGATCGAGTGGCAGCATTCAGGATGCATGTTTTTACAGAGTTGGGGGAGACCGCCACAAAGGTGGAAGACACTCTGAACGAAACGCGCAGAGACAGAGACATTAGGAGCCAGCAGGACGGGGGAAGTGCACAGTCCCAGGGATGCAATGATAAGCGTCAACGGACATCTGGTTCGAGTTCATATCTAGTGGGGTCGTATCAGCCACAATTTTTTGCATCCTCACCTCTCGTAGTCTCAACAGAAAGGTCAGAGAGTACGAGTTCTGTTGCTGTCGATGCAGGTGCCCGAACATCGTGTAGTGGATTGCCCATGGCAGAAGCAGTCCCAGGGTTTGGTATCGGTTCAGTCACAGGGGAGGGAGTCACAGATTTGTTATGGACGAGGCCAACTAAGATATATTCGCAAGATTTATCCCCAAAGGGAGAGTGCGCCGAGTACAATGGGGACACCAGAGGGTTCGTATGTGTAGGAGCGATAGCAGTATCCTGCGGTTTTAACTTCCCGAATGGTAGGTGGGAGTACATCAGTTCAGTCGGTAAGGTAGCCGACAACGCCGAGTTATGGTGGACAGGGCAGAGCAACATTGCCCCGAGTGTATGCACTTATAGCTCCTAGTGCTTCGAGGACACCGACCGTGCCTCATGATGTAGTTATGCCTTCAGCAAGCAGAGTTACTTTCTGAGTATGCAGGCCTTGTGCTAGTTTCTTCATTGTATCTGTTTGGGAGTTGATGATGGATTTCGTGGGCGATGTGTTTCATTGAGGCAGTGGTTAGTGGCAATAGATACAGGTATCCCATGTAACCGAACAATCTCATTGACATATAATTCACTCAACTTGTCCACAGAGTCCTTCACCTGAATAGGAAGAAAATGTGTAGATTTCGTTAGTCTGTCAACCACAACCCAGACAGTGTCGTGCCCTTTAGGCGATCTAGGAAGTCTTGATACAAAATCCATCGTGATATTCTCCCACTTCCACCCTGATACAGACAACGGCTGAAGCAATCCTATTGGCCTTTGATGTTTCACCTTCACTTGCTGGTAGGTGAGGCCCTGAGCGACAAGCTGAACCACATCCCTCTTCATTCCCTTCTACCAGAACTGACGACACAGATCGTGATACATCTTGGTACCTCCCGGATGTACTGCAAGCTGAGAATGATGGAAATCATGTAACACATCGCTCCGGCACGATTCTAGCACAAACACTCTCCTAGCAAACCGTAAACTCTAATCCGAACTCACAACCCATCCTGTAGTATCCTTTCCGCTGACAACACGATCCCGTAACATCCTAGCTTCCTGATCCGCCTGCTGGGCCTCCAGAACACGGGCAACCAATGTAGCCTATGAAACCACTAAGAATAATGTCGCACTCGTCTCCGTCTCTCTGAGACACAAATCAAACTCATTGATCTCCCTAAGCATGTCCCACTCTCGTATTGCAATGGAAGCTAGCACACCATGAGGTCTCCTACTAAGAGCGTCGGTCACCACATTAGCTTTTTTGGGGTGATACTACAGATCAAAATCATAGTCTTTCAAGAACTCCATCCATCGTTGCTAGTGTGGATTTAAGTCCTCCTGAGAAAACAAATATTTTAAACTCTTGTGATCGGAGAAAACCTCAAATTGCTCACCATAAAGATAATGCCGCCATGTATTTAAAGCAAAGACCACGGCTGCTAACTCCAAATCGTGTGTTGGGTAGTTCTGTTCATGAGTCTTCAACTTTCGAGATCCATAAGCTATAACTTTACCCTTATGCATTTGGACACAACCTAAACCATCATGCGAAGCATCACAATAGACTGTATAACCAAAACCTCGTTCTGGAATAATTAACACTAGTGGAGTCGTCAACCTCTTCTTTAGTTCTTGAAATGCTTTTTCACAAGCCTCACTCCATGTGAACTTGACCTGCTTTTGTGTAAAGCGTGTCGTTGGCGCGACAAGTCTAGAAAAATCCTTCACGAAACGTCGGTAATAGTCAGTTAAACCCAGAAAACTGCGGATCTCAAATAAATTCTTCGATTATTCTTAATCTATCACTACATCAGTCTTCGAAGAATCCACAGACACTCCCTCGCCCGACACCACGTGCCCATGAAACTTTATCTCAGACATCCAAGATTCACACTTCTCATATTTCGCATATAATCAGTGTTTCCTCAAAAGCTATAAAGTAATATAGAGATGCTCTTCATGTGTCTATCTCGAAGGTGAGTAGATAAGAATATCATCTACGAACACAACTACAAAACTGTCCAGATACGGGTGGAATATAGGGTTCATCAAGTCTAAGAATGTCGCAGGAGCGTTCGTCAGACCGAACGGCATAACTAAAAACTCATAGTAACCATAACTAGTCCGAAAGGCGGTCTTCGCTATGTCCTCGTCCCTGATCTTCAACTGGTGATACCCTGACCTCAAGTTAATCTTCAAAAAATAACTCGAACCCTTAAGTTGATCAAACAAATCATCAATCCTCGGCATAGGATACTTGTTCTTCACTGTTACTTGATTCAACTTCTTATAATCAATACACAACCTCAAGGATCCGTCATTCTTTTTAGCAAACAAAGCTGGGGATCGCCATGGCGACATACTCGGACGTACAAACCCCTTATCAAGCAATTTTTGAAGCTATACCTTGAGCTCACGCAACTCAGTCGGTGCAAAATGATAAGATGGCATCAAAATTGGAGCGGCTCCCGGAACGAGATCGATAGAAAATTTTACCTTACGACTCGATGGTAACTCAAATTGATTGTCTAGAAAGACATCTAGATAGTCACAAACCACGGGAAAAAACTCTCCTCAAACCCTAACTGCCTCATCCAACACGAGAGCAGAAAAGAGGAAACCCGGGTTTCATCGATTTTGCATAACACTGGGCATGGACACTAAACCCTCGTCCTGATTTCCCATGAAATAAAAACAATCACCTTCAGGCGTACAAATCGATACCCTCCATCGATCACAGTCGATATAGGCACAATAGGTGATTAGCCAATCCATCTCTAGGATGACAACAAATAAGGTCATGTCGAGAATAATGAAATCAAACTCTAGACAGCTGCCAACGACCTCTAACTCACAGGACCTACAAACCCGTCCCAACACTGCATTCCCATCGACCGGGATCTCTATGCATAATGTCTTACCCAACAAGTCTATCTCCGACCCCAAAGCAGATGCAAAAGTAGAGGAAATACAAGAATGTGATGCTTCTGTGTCGATAAGAATACTGGCCCATGATCTGTATACTAAGAGAGTACGTCTGATCTTCGAGGTAGTAGTTGCATCATCAGGCATAACTAGTGCCTTGGATGAGCTAGGATTAGCAAGGGCATATAGTCGGCCCTGTGGCGCTCTAGTTTGTCCACCATAACCCATGATTGTTGATTATCGTACTAACTGGGTTGAGGTATCTCCGTCTGTAACTTTGAAAGTTTGAATTGCTGTATTCTTCTGTCAGTAAGTCTGTCGACCTAGCGTGAGCTGAACAACTGGTGCACCTGTCGTGCTCGGCATACTGCCTCCCTAAAAGAAGTTCCTACGAATGTGCCAAGGCTGGCCACACCCATAACAAACTGGTGGCTCCCTCCTCTGCAACTGAACCAGGATTGGACCCTAAGACTCCCTCGGCTATGAGCAATCCGTCGCATGATGCCCTAATTGTCTGCACCAGAAGAAGATGAGTTCCCTTTTCTCTGGCCTCCTAGATGAAGCCACCGAAGGTGCTGGTGTAAAGAACTGCTATCGTGCCCCAGATGGATGAGAACTAGAGCCAAAGGACCTCTGCCTCTTGTTGGAGCGCCCACCTTATCGTGCCTCTACTCCATCATGCGGTGTCCTAACCTCCTTGGGTCTACGAGTTTCATTCAAAGTGCTTTCAATCACAACTACCGACTCTACCAACTCTGTAAAAACACGGAGCCTCAATTCTATTACTCGCTTTCTGATCGCAGACGTCAAACCCCTCTCAAAATTTCTCGAATGTAGTTCATAAGTAACCACCAATTCCGGTGCGAAGCAAGACAAATTGGTAAATTTGGTCTCGTACTGCACGATACTCATCGTCCCCTAAGTTAGAGAAAAGAATTCCTCCCTGTACACATCTCTTGAGGATGCGGGAAAAGTTTTTCTCAAGAAATACTTTTGAAAAAGTTGCCCACGTTCCCTCCACGGTATTCTTGACATATTTTCACCACTCATGAGCATCACCTCTTAGCTGGAATGCAGCAAAAGTAACCCTCAAATCTTTTTTAACTATCTGCAGTGTATCTAGAATTTGGGTCACAAGTTCTAACCATTCTGTAGCTATCGTGGGATCAAGATCCCCATCGAATGTAGGAGGGTCAAGACGTCGAAACTCTCGCATCGCAAATAGTCGCCCTCGACTCAAGCACACTCTCTCTCCCCCTAGCAGCCTCAGCTAGTTGACTGATGGAGCCTACCATCTCACGTAGCAACTCTACCCCATTTATTGGTCTTTGAGGAGCATTTATGTCCCCAACATCAGGGATTGGCATATCCCCTTCCCCCAAACCACGGCCACGACCTCGATCATGGCCTCGTCTTCTCCACGCAGACATAACTTCTACATAAAAGAAACGTAGAACATCGCAACATAAGATTCAACTTATCATTCTATAACAACATTGACTACATAACCATGCTAACACTTAGCCATAAATGATCATGTAAATATATCTCACATACCGAGGAGAATCGATAAGAGTGACACGTAAATTTGGGTAACCTACTTAGATTCCTTGCCATAAAACACGTAGGCCAAACACATTTCTAACTTGGCTTCTAAGTTTGTTAATCCAAACGCCTAAAGGCAGGACCAATAAATCCTAAGGTTCATCCACCATGCTCATGTATACATGACATTCACATACTCGACTTATTATCATACTCATGTTATCAAAACATCTAAACACATGCAATCAAGCACACGCAAATATCCTCACAAGGTGATGCAATCTCTTCCCACGACTCTTAAGTATTCGAACTTAGTGATTTGATACCAAGTTGTAACACCCCGATTCCCAACGATTAAAACTCCACAGAAACCAAAACAAAAACAAAATTTGTTTTTGTAAAATAATTAACAAAATATTCCACTTCAAGCCTAAAAGGGTAACTCCAAACTTCCCCAACCAAAAACCTCTATTTGAAACAAAACTCAACTTTTCCACACAACAGTTGTTCACTCGAGCAGATTCCCCACCACTCGAATGGTGAGACACTCGATAGATTTTCAAGCTAAAAATCAAAAAATCTTTCTAAACCTAAAAAACACACCTAAAAATTTCAATTTTTAACTAGGGCTTGAACAAACAAAATATTTGGAATAAAAACATTTATGTGATAAAAAAATTACTCTTTCGACTCGAAAAGAACCTCATAAAGCGTTGAAATCCACAGGCAAACATCTAAACATGTGAAAACGAAAAGCAACAACAAACCCAAGGTTTCTCTCGTGAATCATACAACACGCATGCAATAAAATAAACGCCCCAAGGCTTACAGTATAAGTTTTCTATTCTCAAAACGTTATACAGCTTAAACATAGTTAAAACAAAAGGAAAAAACTATGAAAAGTCTTCCACCACCTCCGGTTTCTCAAGGTCATCTCGTATGTTCATGTGTACTTGAAAAAAAATTTCAAATTCCACACCGTGAGACGAGGCTCAATAGGAAACAAACTAACATGAAGTAAAAGTAGAACATGCTATCATAAATATGATAATAATATCCCGACTCTCACGAACCTTAAACAAGAGTTTGTAATAACCACATGCAACACATGCAATACATGCATCTTCACAGGCTTTCACTATAGAATCACAATCTACCCCTCATTATGCAAATCTTCACGGGCTTTCACTACATGACGAATAATCACCCCTCATTATGTATGAATCGATCAAGTTTGCACACACATGACCATGTACAAACATAAAAAACGTATATCAACGTCATCCATCTAACCATGGAGACCAACCAATGTTAAAATAAGGCTCAACCCCAAGGGTTAGCTCCAAACCTCCAAGATTAGATTTTTGCAAACATTCACATAAATCCTTCTGGTTTTCGAAACTCCTCTTTTCGAAAACAACATGAACACATACTTTTTCCAAAGTCATAATAAATCATAAAAATGCACAACATGCTTTTTAGCCACCCAAACATGGCTTAAACACAAAATTCTACGTTTAATGCATTTTAAAATGGTAAAAAGGCATAGAACTCTATGTAGCACCCCTTTAAGACAAGATAGTGTAGGATCTTACCTCGGTGAGTTAAAATTTGAAACTTTAAACTCCAACGAGAAACCAAAGTCGCCTAAACGCGATTTCGTTTAGATGAACGCAACGCCCACGGCGAGGAGATCAAAAATCGACTATTCGAATGCCAAGATCCGAACCTGAACCAAGCCTAAAGCTAAAGAGAAGGTAGAGATTTTGTGTGCTCTTGGTGGAGAGAGAGAGAGAGGAAGAAACTTGTAAAAGAAGTTTTGGTTCAAAAACCAAGGCATGGGCTATTTTATAAAAATCTCACGTGCGTCTGTCCACTCGAGCGCAAAGAGGACTGCTCGAGCAGCTATCGCTAGGTAAAATCCTGAACAAAGAAGTAGGACCAAACCTTTTGAAAATAAAACGGAACCAGGTCTCACACATGAGATCATCAAAGTTGCACCATATCCGACGTCAGCCTTGATCTATGCTCGTTGATGACCCATCCACCTGCACTAAAAGTTGTCTCGGAAGCAATTGTAGAGATAGAAATTGTAAGAATATCACGAGCTATCGCAAATAAGACTGACCACGATACCTCGTGTTGTTTCTAATACTCTAAAATATTAAAATTTTCTTTATCTATACTCTCTACTGCGTCAAAATATTGTTGGAGTTCAGTTATAGAACTTCCATGAACCTTTGAAAGTATTCTCATTTTAATTAATGATCAATCGCCCATATGATTTCGAGATGAGATCTTTGTGGACGTTTGTGTTGATTGTGATATTATATTAACTTTATATTCATTATATAAAATTTTAAGTGTTTCATTTATTACTTCTTGATAATTTGTATTATCATAAATCATTTTTAAAAAACACGATAAACTAACATTTTTTACTCCTAGAATCTAATATTAAATTTATTCCAAAAATATGAATTATTTCTTCATACTATTTATCAAATTTAGCTTTTGTAGCTAATATTATATGAAAATATGTTTCATTAGATAAATATTCAATAAATATTTGCATACTTTTTTTAATTGTTGTAAAACAAATGGAATAGTAGGAATATAAATATTAAAAACATATTTTTGTTGATTCATCAAAAAATTTATAATTTTTTTTGTATAAATTAACATTTTGCCAATCATCTGAAATTGGTTGAGTAAAATTAATTACTCGATTAATTTTAAAAAATAAATTAATTATTTTTTTTATTTTATTGCTATTTGTAATATATTATATGTAGAGTTCTATCTAGTTTCTACATCAGGTTATAATTTTTAAAATTTAAAATTTTTTTATTACATATTTTTTTATACAAATAAATTTTTTGGCACTACTATTTATACATTTTACAACTAGCCTAACTCTAATAAGAGAATTATTATAATATTGAAACCCTACTTTAACAATTAAATTCAAAATACGTGTAAAAATAATAAATATGAAATAAAAAACTAGATAATGAAAGTTTTAAATGACGGTTTAAATAGTTAACACATTCATTACTATAAGAAGTATTATCTAAAGTAATAGAAAATATTTTTTGACTAATAACTCACGCAAATAATTCTTGTTTAATAGTTATACCTAAATTATGGCCGGTGTAGAAAAAATTTACAAGTCTAAATGAAAATACATTTTCATAAATTTCAATCATTATTGATAAAATGTACAGTAATAAACTAGTATTTTGTATTATTTCTAACAGTCCATAAATCAAAAGTTAAACAAATTTTACCTTTTAAATTTTTGAATAAATCTGAAAACTCAATTTTAATTTATTCAAATTTTTGCAAAATCCTGTCTCTAGTAGTATTTTTAGAAAAATGTTAAAATTGAGATGAAAATGCCATTTGTACCATATATTTAAATTTTGGTTCTTCATTCATAGACAATGGATGTTCCCTTTTTATTATATAATTAACAACATAATTTTGTGTACGTTTAGGATCATAAGAAAAATTAAAAATATTTTTCGTTGAACTCTTACCTATTTGTATTTGTGTGTTCAAATTAAGAAGTGCATTTTTTAGGTAACTTTTTGAATGTCTAATTAAGTAGCTTGAGCCACTCGATGTGTTACCTAAAAAATTTTATTATAAATTTTACAATTGGCTTTAACAGTTACGATGTTATAAAAAAAATTTTAAAATTTTTTTAAAATATTTTTTAAACATTTGACTTCTTTTTACTAGATGTAGGACTAAATGCATATGCAATAGCAGATGATGATGAATTAGTTGGTAGATTAAGATTTAGAGGAGTGGAATTAAAATCACTCGGTGGAAATACAAAAATATCTTCTTCTTCGTTAATGGAAATTATATTTGGATTCATAAACAAACTTAATAAAATAAAATATTATAATTTATAAAATTGAAATAAATTTAAAATATTAATGAAGTAACGAAAAAAAACTATGAAATTAATAGTTTTTAAATAATAACTACTACACTTTTTAAAAAAATAAATTATAATTAAAAAAATTACGAAATAAATTTAATACTGAAATAAATTACAAAAAATAAATCAAACCGAATTAAAAAAAACTCTGATATTTAATCTTAATCTTGATCGATTTGAAATTTTGATCTTGATATTGATTTTTAATCTTTAAACCTTAATTCGTAAACAGTTGTAATTTTTACTGAATATCGCCAAATAATTGAACCACCAAATATCACCGAACAATCAAATTACAATAGAAGATTGAGAGAGTGAGAAAGTAGAGAGATGAGAGAGTATTTTGAATTGTAATAAATTTTATCAAATACAAATGGCCCTATTTATAGGGAAAAAATAAAATTTTAAAAAAAATTAGAATTAGTCGTTGGCCGAAACGGGTTGACCCTAACGGCTCTTTAATCTCACCCGTTCATTCGAATTTCAAGTTGATCCGGGCCCTTGATTTTCAAAACTAGCCATTGAGGTTCGGGCCAGATTAGGCCAAAAAGAGTCGTTGGGGTTCAAAGGTCAGGCTGCCGGCCGGGCAAACCCACGAGCTCAGGGGTAGGCCCAGGCCCAAAAAACATGTGTTCGGGCTTGAGCCAGGTTGGGTTCTTTTCGAGCCAGGACAGGCTTGCACAGTACCGGGCCTCGAGTCACCCAAGGGCCCCGAGCCATTTTTACACTCTTATATCCTACGTTTATGAATCATTTGTGGTTGCTTACTAGGTACGGAAGTTTTGTCGCCCAAGGTTTGAGTCTTAGCTCGCGGGTGAAGGTTTAGTTGTTGCACCCATAAGATAGGTGAGAGTGCTTAGCAATTATTTTGAGCAATGAAGTGTGATTTATGCTTTAAAACGCTTCCATGTTCATATTTTGAACGGTGTTAAGTTTTGATGAATTATAGCACGACATCTTTATTTCAAAATGCCATGATATTTTAATTCAAATGTGTTATCCATATCTTTTGAAGGAGTATGCTTGTGTGAAAGATGATTTTTAATAAAATGTTATAAATGTTGTGTTGTTGTTCCATAGTGCCAAGTTATATGTGTTTTCGACCCTTTATATCCCGTTATGAGGGAGGTTACTTAATTATGGGTTTTGTTTGTCACGATAGGGGAGGTTTTCCATCGATCAGAGGTTATTTTACCGTAAAGGCTTTTGGGATGAGTCCCAGGTTATATGCATACCATTCATGCTTGGTGGAGAATGGTCTTCATTCCGTCACGTTGCTATTCGTGTATTAAGAAATGAGATTACGGTATCGTCAGGACTCCTAGATATAAGGTTGACGACTACTTGGACACTATTGGAGTTTGGTTATGAGAGAGTAGAGTTATTTAATTAGGGCAGTTGAGCCAAGTTACATTTTTACCATGTTGAGAAAGTTCTTTTTATCTCATGATTATTTGAGATGAAGCAAATGCATCAATTTTTATGTTTTTTTGGAAAATATGATGAACTGTTTCTAAAAATATTTTCAATATTCTTGAAACGAGTGATTATTTTTATTCTGTTCATTATAATACTAAATGCACTCTCCTGTAATCTGTATGAGTGTAGATGGCAGGAATGGCTAGAGATTGATTCACCACAGGCGTCGTTTTATAACTTCGAAGCCGAAGTCGGATGTTGCTTTAGTTTTGTTTCTTTTGTGTAGTTTTATACCAGGTGAAACATCATATGCTGAGAACTGAAGGTTATGTTTTTATGATGTGTTAATTGTATGTCTTTGAAATGGTGTATCCCTAGAAATTTATGTTTACCCCCCCTTTTTTGTAAAAGGTTGTGTTGGTTTTGAACTAAAAGTTTATCTCTTATTAAGTTTTAAGCTTTGTCGTTTCCTTGAGGTAACTGGGATTGTGGTGGGATCATGCCACACTGCATATGTTGGATACGTTCCCAGAGCGGGGTGTGACATCTTAGTATCAGAGCTCTAAGTTATAGGTTCTGTAGACTTATTAGAGTGTGGTCTATGGTTGACCATAGGATAGAAGCGTCATCACATGGTTTGTTGTATAAAGTGTGTTAGAACAAGGCAACCCAAGAGAGGGGGTGAATTAGGTTTCTTTAGCAGAAAAGGAGATTAAATACTTTTTCTGAAAACCTTTTGTTTTAATATTGCCAGACAACTATATATGCAAATGTAAAATCAAGCAAATATCAAAAGAAGAGGGATAGAAATAAAGAACCAAACACCAGCGATTTATAGTGGTTCGGCTTGAT
>JAOTRH010090808.1:0-16562 GCA_034768845.1 Heliamphora exappendiculata
AATTATTTTATTTTTCATAATTTACAAAACTTAATTTTTATAATTATTATTATTAAAAATCTAAACTTAGTTAAACAAGTAAAAATATTAATCTTGACCTAAAAATTTTACTTTCTTACAAATTTAACTAAAATTCTTAAAATTTTCATAATTTTGCTATTAATAAAAATATATATTTTTTTATAAAATATTTTTTTTTTAGCCAGCACAACATATAAATTTTCACTAACATATTATAAAATTTTAACTTATTAAATTAAAATCATAGCAAAACACTTGTTTTCATTTAAAATATTTAAGCTTAATATTTTTAGAATTTGTTTGGCATATATATATATAATATTAAAAAAAAATTAGTTTTATCTATTTACTATATTTATTTATTTTTCCATTCTTTTAAATTTAAAATAAAATAAAACATTATAAGCTTAAACCAAACAGCCCCTAACTAAATCCAACAGAAACCCATAACAGTGGCTATGCAGCCCCAGCATGCATATGCTGGCTTCGGATTTAATTTTTTGACCAAACTTTAGAACGCTCCTTCGGATAATCCGGACGTCGGTTTCAATCTCTGTTCACGGCAACGCATAGAGGGTCATGAGATGAATCTAACAAAATTAACTGTGGTCAAATAGGAGATTAGGGGTCCAAAGTTGTCCAAAGTTGCCCAAAAAACTATTTTTTCACATTAAATCACAAAAGGTAGATTTTTGATTCGGGTTTGCCGGAAGAGTTTTCCGACAATCGACACCGTTCACTAGCGGCGTTAGGCCGTCAAAAGTGTAAAAAAAAGGTTATTGAATGGCGGTGGCAGTGAGTGATATCAGAAAAGTGTGCAAAAATAATATAAAATTTTTATGTATAAAAATGTGTGGGAGGAAACGAGCCATAAGGGGGGTGTTTGAGGGTGCCAGAGGCACCGTTGGTGGTCGCTGGAGGCTTCCGGTGGTGCTAGTGGTGGCCAATGGTCATCGAGGTGCCGTCGGTGACTATGGTCGGCGGTAGCATTGCCGGTGTCGGGGGTGGCCGGCGGTGTGGGCAGGCGTCAAGGGTGACGCTTGTGTTTCTTCCTCTCTAGTTCTCCTTTCTTACTCCTCTGAAGCGACCCACCCTTACTTATGTATATATACATGTATACTGAATTTGAGAAACTAACGCTCTAGCTTTAAAGATTCTTAAATCCATCAATTACTAAAATTAACCCACCAGTTAAAATAACATTTATTATTATTAAATAAATATTATAATTGTTATAATATGTATATATATTATTTTTAAAAAGGTATTATGAAGCATAATTGTAATACCCAAAAACGTACTGTGCAATTATTATTATATTTATTATTATTATTATTTATTTGTTCATTTATTTTAATCAATCGATATTGCTCGCCCTTACACTAACAGAAAAGTGTATCCAATCAGTTTTTTACTTTTTTATATGATACCTTTTAAACTATTATGTATGCTAATATGTTGACATTTTTTCAATTACTTTTTAAAATATTCAAAAAAATGCATGGATCTTTTTTCGAGATAAAATTTATTGTTTCTGTCACAATAATGCATAGAGAGCGGAGGAGGACATTGCCCAGTGAGGGCATAAGCCCCACTGAAAGTGTAAAAATACTACTAATACTCATATATATTTTTTTAATATTTACAAAAATTATTGTATTTGTACTACCATAAAATTATACAATACCGATTAAATATATAAAATAATTAAAGAAAAAGAACATTAATTCTATACTTGTGTTAAAAGCTGAGAACAATTCTTCAATTTGGATTTCTCTCTCTTTATTCTTCTTTCATCTTCTTTAATTTTATTTTATGTTGTGATATTTAAGTTTTATGGAACTAAAGGCAAGCCTTCAAGTATTTAAGGACAACTCACAATTCTTAAATAAAATTATGGTTTTCATTTATTTCGACTATTGGGATGGTTCTTAGGGCTTTTAATACTTGACAATTGTTTGAGTGAATTAAATTAGGAATTTTGAATCTTTTCTTTGATTACAGTATTGAGGGTTTTTTTTTTTTTTTTTTATCATTGTTTGCACAATTAGGAGTTTTGATCATTAGTGCTTTTGGAATATAATTCTAAATTTGGGCTTTTAATTATTGAGATAAAATTCTAAATTAGAGATTTGATTATTGATCGATATATCACTACACAATCAAGAACTCAATTAGCGTATTTAATATCATGTATATATGTTGTTTTTTTGTGTTATTGTGAAATGTGAAAACAATTACGACTTTTTATACTTTTTAATTTTTTACTTCTTTTTTTTTATGAAGATTCGTCCTGGTATACTTTTATACTTTTGTAAGTGTTTAATTTTGTATAAACTTTTGTAAAAACATGTATTAGTGTGTATGATAACTCGGTGTACTTGATTGTAATTTTGTTTTTTTTTTATATTAATTTTCGTTAGAATTGTGGCCTCGCTATATTCATTTCCTGGATCCCTCACTGTGCATGAATTTGTTTTTCTAAAAAAGCATGTGGGGCGTAATTAACGTAATTTTAAGTCTAATGAAATAATACCCCAAAATTAATACCAAACCCCTGTTGGAAAAATAACAATTTTTGTTGTTATCTTGAGGCTAATTAAATGTGGATAGCACAATTAAATTTTGGAAAATTTCAAGTTTAGTTCTTTTTTTTTATGGTAGTGCTAGATTTAGTCCCAACACTTTCATTTAATAGATAAGGTCTCATCATGTTTAAAATTATTTTATTATGTCTAATATATCCTTATTAAAGATATTATCTCTATTAATTTGGAATCTTTTTAAAAAAATTTCAAAGAAGGCGTATTCCTTAAATCAAACAATCTCTCCCTCTTTCTCTCTCTATCTCTATCTATCTGTCTGCCGGACAAAATCACTCACCGCCATAACACATACAAACGGTACACAGTTACATACAAACGATACGTTTTTAAAGCTATTTCACTATACACATAAATTTGATACACTTTCAAATCTGTAAATCATTAGTTTTGATACATGTTTCAACTCATCACAATCAGATGTGACTACTGATATATTTATCAATGGTTAGTGAAAATATTTTATGAAAATCATAAACCACTGATACATTTTAACTCTAGTTCATTATGCATACGCCATTGATACATTTATCAGTATTAATTATCTGTTGCAATATCTTCTTATAACATAGTTTTAAATTAATTAAATATATAGTGGTTTAGGGGTGTCACGCCCCAAACTCTGGGTCACGTGAAACACCCACAACAAACAACTACAACACCCCGTCTAAGAATACACTCTCAAAATAAATCATACATGCATTATATATAAACGCCTAACGGCAACATTACACAGCTCCAATGTCCGAAAAACATATTATAGCATACATGAGATAAAAGAACAAAAAGCGAATACTACAGCTCTTTCACCTCTTCAGCAACCTCCAGATCAACCTACGTGACCAGTACCTGAAAATATTTTATCCCACACCGTGAGTCAACACTCAGCAGAAACTACACAAGCATGCAATATAAACAAAATATGTTGGAAAATCGAAGTACAGTTTTAGACTCTCTTTT
The DNA here is from genome assembly GCA_034768845.1 of Heliamphora exappendiculata. Classification (NCBI taxonomy): domain Eukaryota; kingdom Viridiplantae; phylum Streptophyta; class Magnoliopsida; order Ericales; family Sarraceniaceae; genus Heliamphora; species Heliamphora exappendiculata. Next base: position 3,585 of record JAOTRH010090808.1, read on the forward strand.
AAGCCTTGAAAACAGTTGAAAAGGGGTTTTTAGATCGTGATTCACACGACTCTTAAAACAATTTGAAAACTAGTCTATCCGTTCCATTTATGCAGTTCATGTATCTTCATAGGCTTTCACCGATGGACCGTAGCCCCCTTTAATGCATCTTTAAGGACTTTGACCGAGGGACCGAAGCCCTATCGAATACCTCTTTATGAACTTACACCGAGGGGCCGTAGCCCTATTAAACGCTTCATTACGAACTTTAACCGAAGCGTCGTAACCTTAACGTAATCTTCTCAAATTTTAACCGAATGGTCGTAACCCTAACGTAATCTCCGTCAACTAAAGCTAACATAACTTTCTATCTCATTCCATACAACTATGCATAACCTAATTAGGATTTTAACTGCATTAAACCACATACCATCACTACGTATCACAAACCACGTCACATAACGCCATTGAAAGCCATATAAATCACATTACATAATTCATGCATTAATAAATTACAGTTATAACATGCATAAATCCATTATAAAAGCACATAGCCATATATAACTTCACATCATGACACCACCGCCAAACAACCCAACATCCATTCGCATGGACAACCAAAAACCCGCATCTAGCCATACACGTCACCCCCAAGGACGACACCCAAACAAACACCCAGGATCGCAACACGACTCCCGAAACCACCACATAACCAACCGAACCCCAAAAGGAATCCTAAGGTATTTGAATCAACTAATTTTCATAAATTAATCAATTGAATACCAAAGAACACTAATTGAAAACCAAAACCTAACCATCTCACATCAAACAACAATCTAGGGCCAACACACGGCCAACACTAACTCCCACACGCCCAATACGCGCCCTACACCACCCAGGACACACACACGTCCAACACAAGCCCATGATGCCCCAAGAAACAAAAAACTTGGTAAAAGGGCCAACGATGATGAAAAACAATCTTTTTCCAAATATTCAGCCAAAAAGGGTAAAAACGGTTTGAAAATCTTGACATACATTCACTCTTTTGATCATAACCTTTTCTACAAAAAGAATATTGATGAGGGAAATGTTTCATCCGAAAGAAGACTTTCGGGACTTCAATTTGAACACAAAAACGACCCAATTTTGAGTCCGGATGAGAGAGATATGACCAAAAGAAAAGGGTTCCACAACTAGCGAAGATGTCGACACAAACAAAAAATGTGTCAACACAAATAACGGAGGTGTCGACACAAACAACAACATAATACACAACTCTAACAGAAGAAAAAAATATGTCACAGAAAATGTGTCGACACCAACATCAAAAGGTGTCGACACAAACAGAAAATAGTGTCGACACAAAACAATCGAGAGTTCAACCACAGCGTACTCAACACCACAGAGGAGAAATGTGTCGACACAAACAAAATTTGTGTCGACACAAAAATCCAAATTTTCCAAATTCCAGAATAAGCTACAGGCGATGGTGGAAAACAAACCCAAGCTACGAAAAATATTTTCTGTCTCATATTAAGCCATCCAACCCCGCCTTTAACAACCCGTGGACATACACAAGCCTAAAACTACCACAAAACCTCAAGAGAAACACTCGAAACCCAATTCCATCAGACCAAAAACACCCAAAACGATTTTAAGCCAAACACCTAACTTATAAACTGATTTATCAAAACATAAACCAATTTTTTATGCATTTTCGTACGGTAAAAATATACAAGATTTCACGTAGCACCCTTATAAAACATACAGGTCTAGAATCTTACCTCGTTGAGTTAAAAACTCGATGCCTCGATCCACGTGCAAAAACAAACTTCATAGGAATAAAATTTCATCCAGATAAAAGCGTAGCCTACCACGAGGAGACTAAGAATCCACCGTTAGATCGTCAAAAATCAAGCCCTAGGCCCCCAAGAATTTAGAGAGAATGTAGAGCTTTTAGTTTGAAAAACAAAATTTAGCTCCTAAGTTTTGAAAAATATCTCCACCAAAATATCTAAGGATAGAAATTTATAGGCCACGAAATTTTTTTTTTTAAACCCTCGCCACAATGGCCAACAGCCCCAGAAACCAACGCCGCATGCATATCTAAGCCCGATCATGCATCAAAAGCAATAAAAACATGCTCAAGCGAAAACACGTAACGCGCGTCCAAAAATGCCGAAAAAGAAAACGGGTCAGGGTCTCACAATCCTACCCCTCTTAAAGGAATTTCGTCCCTAAAATTCAGCACAAGGTCAAACGAAAACAAACATGTCGATTGCAATCGACACAGGCAGAAGAGATGGTCAACCAAACTATTCATAGGATATAGTCAAACAAGGTCAGGTATCCAAAACAATGGCTAACTATCTCAAGACACGGGATCTACAACCTATCCCAATCTCACATCCTCACCAACCATTGCCTCAACACAGCACACCACTCATGAAAACCATCACCAACACCCCAATAGATGCAAGAAAGGAACTGACTCGAAGCCTGCATACTCGAAAAATACCTATGTGCAATGGAGAAAGATCTGCATCTGTATCATCTCGCACGGCCGGTGCCCTCGAAGAACCAAGAGCTACAAGTGAATACACCCGTGGCAATACCGCTCTATCCTGTCTGCCACCCGACACGGCCGACTGTCGTACCGATTGAACTGAAGCACCCCCACATGTCGTCGCTTGGGAGGTCTGAACTGCTGGATGCTGTTGTCGATCCCGCACATACGAACCCTCTGGTGTGCCCACTGTACACGGTGCACTCTCCCTCTAGGGACAGTTCCTGCGAATATGTTAATGCTGGCCACATCCATAGAAAACATGTTCCCTCCCCTGTGATTGACGCCATGAACCCTGGGACTGCCTCAGCTGCGGGCACTCTGACACACGATGCCCTAGCTGCTTGCACTGATAACAAATTAACTCTCTCTGCTCTGGCCTCCCAGAAGAAGCCACTGATGGTGCCGGTGCTGAGAACTGCTGTAGTAACCCAGATGGGTGAAAGCTAGTACCATAGGACCTCTGCCTCTGACTAGAATGCCCACCTGTCTGTTCCTCTATGCCACCATGTGATGTCCTAGCCTCCCTGGAAGCTCGAGTCTTGGTCATGGTGTTCTCTACCCTCGCTGCTGCCTCTACCAGCTTTGTGAACACCCGAAGTCCCAGAGCAACCACACGCTCCCTGATAAGCTCGTAAACCTGGCCTCATACTGCATGATGTCCATGGCCCCCTGGGTAAGAGTGTAGAACTCCTCCCTATACAAATCTCTCTGCGAAGCCAGGAAGTATTTGTCCAAAAATACTCCTGTAAAAGCTACCCAAGTAACTCCTGCAATAGTCCTGGCATATTTCCACCAAGCGTGAGCAGCACCTCTCAGCTGAAAAGTGGCAAAAGAAACCCGCAACTCATCTTCTACAATCTGTAGTGTGTCAAGGATCCGTGTCACCAACTGCAGCCACTCCGTCGCCATAATAGGATCAGGATCTCCAGCAAAAGTAGGCGAATCCATGCGCCTAAACTCCTGCATCGCTACTGTAGCCCTCACCTCATGTACTCTCCCTCTCTCTCGACTGGTCTCACCTCTAATGGTCTCAATTAATTGGCAGATGGAACCCACCAGTTCTCGCACCAACTCTACCATGTCAATAGGTCCTTGGGGAGCATTTGCATCCCCAGCATCAGGGATAGGAACATCCCCTTAGCCAACAGCACAGCCACGGCCTCGACCATGGCCTCGCCCTCGTCTCGCAAACATCGCGTCTATATGAAAGAAAACAACGCATGAGACACAACACATAGCATGAACAAAAATGCTTAACCACATAAGCATGCTAACACATAGCCGCATAAGTTCATGCTAAATAACCCCACATACCAAGGAGAACCAACAAGAATGACACATCAATCTGGATAACCTACTCAAATTTTTTACTAGAAATCACGTCAGCTAAACGTGTTTCTAACTTGGCTCCCAAGTTTGTTAATCCAAACGCCAAAAGACAAGACTAATCAATCTCACAGTTCAACTCCCATGCTCACATATATACATCATTCACATATTTAACATGCTGACACGCTCATGTTATAAAAGCGTGTAAACACATGCAGTCAAGCACACATAATCAACCTCACACGGGGTACACCCTCTTCCCACGGCTCTTAGGTATTCGAACCCAGAGCTTTGATACTAAGTTTTCACGCCCCAAACTCTGGGCCACGTGAAACACCCACAACAAACAACCACAACACCCAGCCTGAGAATACACTCTCAAAATAAACCATACATGCATTGTATATAAACGCCTAACGGCAACATTACACGACTCCAATGCTCGAAAAATATATTATAGCATACATGAGATAAAAGAAAAAAAATGGAAGACTACAGCTCTTCCACCTCTTCAGCAGCCTCTGGATCAACCTGCGTGACTGGTACCTGAAAATATTTTATCCCACACCGTGAGCCAAGGCTCAGCAAAAACTAGACAAGCATGCAATATAAACAAAATATGCTAAGAAATTAAAGTACAGTTTTAGACTCTCTTTCAAGCCATGAAAACAGTTGAAAAAGGATTTTTAGATCGTGATTCACACTACTCTTAAAATAATTTAAAAACTGGTCTATCCATCCCATTATGCAATTCATGTATCTTCTCAGACTTTTACGGATGGCCCGTAGCCCCCATCAATGCATCTTTACGGACTTTAACCGAGGGACCATAGCCCTATCAAATACCTCTTTATGGACTTGCACCGAGGGACCGTAGTCCTATCAAACGCTTCTTTACGGACTTTAACCGAAGGGTCGTAACCCTAACGTAATATTCTCAGACTTTAACCGAAGGATCGTAACCCTAACGTAATCTCCATTAGCTAAAGCTAACATAACTATCTATCTCATTCCATACAACTATACATAACCTAATCAGGATTTAACTGCATAAAATCACGTATTATCACTACGTATCACAAACCACGTCACATAACACCATCAAAAGCCATATAAATCATATTACATAATTCATGCTTGAATAAACTACAGTTATAACATGCACAAACCCGTTATAAAATCACATAACCATATATAACTTCACATCATGACGCCACCGCTAAACAACCTAACATCCATTCGCATAGACAACCAAAAACCCACATCTAGCTATACATGTCACCCCCAAGGACGGCACCCAAACAAACACCCGGGATCACGACACGACCCCCGAAACCACCACATAACTAACCGATCCCCAAAAGAAATCCTAAAGTATTTAAATCAACTAATTCCCATAAATTAATTAATTGAATACCAAACAACACGAATCAGAAATCAAAACCCAGCCATCTCACATCAAACAACAACCTAAGGCCAACACACGGCCAACACTAACTCCCACATGCCCAACACGCGCCCTACACCACCCAGGACACACACACGTCCAACACAAGCCCATGATGCCGCAAGAAACAAGAAACTTGGTAAAAGGGCCAACAAGGATGAAAAATAACCTTTTTCCAAACATTCGGCCAAAAACGGGAGAAAAATGATTTGAAAATCTTGACATACCTTCACTCTTTTGATCATAACTTTTTCTACAAAAAGAATTTTGATAAGGAAAATGTTTTATCGGAAAGAAGACTTTCGGAGCTTCAATTTGAACACAAAATGACCCAATTCTGAGTCCGAATGAGAGAGATATGACCAAAAGAAAAGGGTTTCACAATCAGCGAAGGTGTCGACACAAACAGAAAATGTGTCAACACAAATAGCGGAGGTGTCGACACAAACAGCAACAGAATGCACAACTCCAACAGAAGGAAAAAAATGTGTTGACACAAACAGAAAATGTGTCGACACCAACATCAAAAGGTGTCGACACAGACAGAAAATGGTATCGACACAAAACAGCCGAGAGTTCAGCCACAGCGTACTCAACACCACAGAGGAGAAATGTGTCGACACAAACAAAATTTGTGTCGACACGAAAACCCAAATTTTCCAAATTCCAGAATAATCAACAGGCGATGATGGAAAACAAACCCAAGCTACGAAAAAGCTTCTCTGCCTCAAATTAAACCATCCAAACACTCCTTTAACAACCTATGGATATACACAAGCCTAAAACTACCACAAAACTTCGAGAGAAATACTCGAAACCCGATTCCATCATACCAAAAACACCCAAAACAATTTTAAGCCAAAAACCCAACTTATAAACCGATTTATCAAAACTTAAACAAACTTTTTATTCATTTTCGTATGGTAAAAACACACAAGATTTCACGTAAAACCCTTATAAAACATACAGATCTAGAATCCTACCTCGTTGAGTTAAAAACTCGATGTCTCGATCCACGTGTAAAAACAAAATTTGCCGGAATAAATTTCGTCTGGATGAAAGCGTTGTCCACCACGAGAAGAGTAAGGATCCACCGTTGGATTGTCCAAAATCGAGCACCACGCCCCCAAGAATCTAGAGAGAAGGTAGAGCTTTTGGTTTGAAAAACAAAATATAGCTCCTAAGTTTTGAAAAATATCTCTACCAAAATATCTAAGGCTAGATATTTATAGGCCACGAAAAAGTATCTTTTTTTTTAAATCCTCGCCACAACGGCCAACAACCCCGAAAATCAACCCCACATGCATATCTAAGCCCGATCATGCATCAAAAGCAGTAAAAATATGCCCAAACGAAAACACGTAACGCGCGTCGGAAAACGCCAAAAAAAATGGGTCAGGGTCTCACAAGGGGAGCTGTGTACATTTAGCAATAACATGCAACTGATAATTATATCAGTGTTAAACATATAAGTGTGCTTTCAAAATTATTCAACACAGAATTTGTAACTGATAATTGTATCAGTTGCACACTAATCGTATAGAGAATATGTATCAAAAAAATAATTATAATTGGTGGAGGAAAAAGAGGAAGAGGAGAGGCCGTGAACCAGAAACACCATGCTAGAGAGATGGTAGCGGATCTAACCTTATGCAAATCAGAGGGAGAGATAGAGAGAGAGAGATAGAGAGAGAGAGAGAGAGAGAGTTAACAAGCGGCGGCGACAACGAGATCTGAAGTCGGTGATCTAGATCTGGTGGTTGGAGGTGGTAAGGAGCGGCGGCGACAACGAGATATGTGAGACCCTTACTCGTTTTCTTTTTTGATGTTTTTTGACGTGCGTTTCATATTTATGTGATGGCATATTTTTACGTATCTTTATGCATATTCGGGTTTAGACATGCATGTAGGGTTGATTTTCGGGGCATTGGGCGCTGTGATGCGAGTTTGAAAAAAAGATATTTTTGTGGCTTATAAATATTTAGCGCTAGATATTTTTAAAAGATATTTTTAAAATTTCTTAACTAAGTTTTCTCTTTTTCTCTCTGCTTTCTCTTTAACTTCTCGGCGGCTCGAGGCTCGATTTTCAACGATTCAACAGCGGATCCTTTCATTTGGCACGATGGGCTACGCATTCTTCTGGATAAATTTTATTCCAGCGAAACTCGATTTTGCGCGTGAATCAAGGCGTCGAGTTTTTAACTCAACGAGGTAGGATCCTAGACTCTCGTGTCTTATAAGGGTGCTACGTGTAATCGTGCATACTTTTACCGTTTTAAAATGCTTGAAATCTAATTTATTTCAAAAGTTAGATTTTGGGTTTAAAATCGTTTTTCAACAATTTCGGTTGGATGAAATCGTGTTTTGGGTGTTGCTTTTGAGGTTTGGGTGTTAGGCTTGAGCGTGTGTATGTCCGAAGGTGTTATATGGGAGTTTAGAGGCTTTGTTTTGGGGTTTTGGGGGTTAAACCCGTAGCTCGGAGGTGGTTTTTTGCCTGGGTTCAGTCTACTGGATCATGCTCCATTCGACTGGTCCTGGTCTGCTGTGTTTTGCTGTTTGGTGGTTGGATTCTTGGTTTTCAATTGGTTCCCAACGGTATTCAGTTGATTGGTATATAGAATTAGTCGACTGAAATACTATTAGATTCTTTTTTGGATTCGGTTAGTCGTGTCGTAGTCTCGGGTGTTTGTTGTGTTGGGGCACGGTTGTGTGCGTGGTGGTTTGTGCACTGTTGGGTGCGGAACGTGTGGGTCCAATGTTCGTTTTAAAGTTGGTTGTTCTGTGGAAGGGTAAGTGTTAGCTTTGGGTTAGGTTGTGTTCGGTAAGTTGGTTGGTTGTGTTGGGTGTGTGGCATGAAATGTCGTGACAAGCTGTGTAACGCCATTATGTGAAATTTGATTATCATACGTGATTCTGTGCTTGTAGAACTCTTGTGTTATTTAAAGTATGAGCTATAATGGTTATGCGGTCATATGTGATCTTATGTGGCCTTGTATGGGCGGCATACATCTTCAGCTCTGATTTTGTATATGCATGTGTTGCATTGATTAAAACACTGATTTTTATGATCTTTAATGAGGGGCGTATAATAGTCCTACGATAAATACTCGTGAAGATGTTTTGAATATTAAAACCCTGGTTTTACAATTATATATAATGGGGCGGATATTGGTCCCTCGGTGGAAGTTCGTAAAGTTGCATACGAGGGGCAGATAATGGTCCCACGGTAAAAGTCCGTGAAGATATCTGTTGGTTCTGGTCAATAATGCAGTAGTGGGGGCGTATGATAGTTCGACGGTGAAAGTCCGTGAAGAGGTGTGATGAGGGCGTATGTGGTCCTACGATTTTACCCCGTGAAGTTATTTGTTAAATTCTACATGTGTTGCGTTATATAAATGGCATATATTTCATGTGGGGCTCATTGGAGTCTTGGCTCGTAGGAGTTTGTCTTTGCTGGTGAGGCATTGTACTATATGTATTATCTTATTTTCTTGATTCTGATGAGTCGTGATACAAAACCATTTTCAAAACTGTTTTCTTTGAGGCTCTTGGGAGTACTCGTATAAAACTACTTTCAAATGTTTTCATCTGAGACTCGTATGAGTTAATATATAAAATTTATTTTTATGGCTCGTGTGAGTCGACAACTGCACTTCGTTTTCCGAGCATGTTTTGTTTATATGCATGCTTGTCTAGTTTCTGCTGAATTTTGGCTCACGATGTGGGATTTGAAATATTTTTTATGTACCGATCGTGTAGGTTGATTCAGGGTCGTCGGTTGAGGCGGGAAGTTGATAGCCTTCTTTTTGTTCTTGTGATCATGTATGTTTACATATTTTTCGGTGTTGGAACCGTGTAATGTAAGTATTTTGGAGGATATATTAAATGCAAGTATGCTTTAAATTATGAGTATATATGGGGTTAGGTGTTTTATCTGGTTGTTTGTGCGTGTTTTACGTGACCTGGAGTTTAGGGTGTGACAAGATATGAGTTGGTGGTCTAGATCTAGATGGTCGGCGCCGGCGAGAAGCAGCGACGGTGACGAGAAGCAGAGGCAGTGATGCAAAGTGGCCGGCGCCGACTGATTTGAAAGCGGCGACAGCGGAGGATGAGGAGCCGACAAGAAGGGGAGGCAGAGGAGGATGAGTAGAAGGCAGTGGAGGAGGGGTGGCGGAGGATGAAATTCCAAGTGATTCTCTCCAATCTCTTCTCCACATATTTTTTCAGTCAGAACTGTGAGAGAGAAGAATCGATCTTTTATCATGATTTTAAGTGAATTTTCAGCTAATACATTCACATTTTAAGAGAAAATATATCACTGATTAGCAAAGGGCATATTAGACCCAAAACTCCAAAATTTTTAAAACAAGGACTAAACCCAATAGAAAAAAGATTGGTGGGACTAAAACTCTTATATACTTCTAAAATGGGAGTAAAACTCAATTAACTCTTAAATTTATGCGAATGATTAAAAAAATATGTTAAATTATATGTAAGGAATAAGTAGATATGATTACATTAGCAAAATATTTTAGGAGTGAATGAAATTTAGCTCCAAAGATGGTAGCTTGAAGTTGAAAAAATAGAATTGAAAATTTTTGTTCCATATTGCTTGGGAGAAGAAAAATCTATGAGCTTATAAGACCCCAAGTTGAATTTGGGTTTGGGCCCCAATGAGTATCATGTTTTGTAGAAAGAAGAGGACTTACCCAAGTGTGAATTTGAGCTTAACTTGACAATACACACGTGCACACCACTACTGCCACTTGCTTGCGGTGCCATGCCGTGCTCGGGTCTAGGTCCATATGTGGGTGCTGGCTCTTGGGTTGATCCATCTATATTTTTTAGACTAGATCCATTTTAATAACGAAATAACTAATTTTTCCTCAAGAACTACGGGTTTTGGAATGCGTTTTAAACCTTTTCACCGATTTGGATCGACTGGGTGCACCTGAACCGGTAAATGGTGCCTCTCATGTGCACGTCGCGCCGCTACTGGCTTACAGTGCTTTGCTGAGCCCGAGTTTGAGTTTGGGTCCATATATGTGTAAGAGTTAAATACTGAAAACCAAAAATTTTATTTAGTTTTAGTATTTTATTTTATTTTAATGAAATTAATTTTTTATTTTATGAGAATCTTAATGAGCAATGTATACAATATCATTTTTTTAATATTATACATGGATGTACTTTATTTTGTACAATATTTAATCTAGTGTGTAGAGTACGGCTTGCACACAGAAAATCAGATTATAGATTATTACAGAATATAAGTTATTGTTCACAATTTAATTGGAATTGGACAAACCATCGGTACAACTGTATCACAGAGTTTTAGTTGGTCTATTTTGCTTACGAAAAACAAATAATAGCGTCGTCTATTATTTCGGCTCAATATGCTAGTATACTTTGTGTGTATTGAACATGACCATATTAGGATAATTAATATTATACTGACTATATAAAGTAATTTACATCCTAAAGTTATTATAAGTGCTTATACTCTTAATTCTGAAATAATTATTGATTTGCGTATATTTAATATTCGTTGTTTTGATTCATTAGAGAGTTCGATCTTTTATGGGTCTATAGTACTAGTGAGTTGGATAACGGTATTAATTATATAATAAATATTAATTATGGATAAATTACACCTACATTCTTTATATTTAAGAATAATAATATTGACACCCCCTCTATTTTCAGAAATATCACTGTACTCCCTTACATTTTTATTTTTGTAACACTTAGATCCATTCCGTTAAGTTTTGGACGAAAATACAATTTCAACAGAGTTTTTAATTTTTTTAATTTTTCTTTTTTTTCTTTTTAATTACAAAATCTTATTTAAAAATTTCTAATTAAAAAATAAAAAATTACTAAATACAAAAATAAGTAACATAAAAAATAATAAACAAAAAAAAGTTAACTGTTTGAATCTAAGTATTACAAAATCAGGCTTTAGGCTCAAAAATCTCACAAAAACAACTTTGAATAAACCATTTGAGAAAAAAAAAACTAAACTCTAAAGGAACAGGCTCAAAAAAAAGTAAAAAATTATTTTCAATAGACAGACCCCTCAATCGATTCAAAGTCCGATCGATCAGTTTTTCACAGATTACAGTAGTTTTTTTCAAAAACAAAGATACCAAGAGCTGAGTTTGATCGCTCGATAAACCGATCGATCAATCCATCGAGTGGTCCAACCCTAAACGCCTTCTTCAAAACATGTTTCAAAACTCAACTTCCCAAACTTCAATCACATTCTCCAATAAGCATTCTAAGGTAAACCAACTTAACATCAAAGGCATGGAAACACCTCCAAACGCCCCCGAAAACTTTAAAACCCAACGAGTTCTTCATGAACATCAAAGATAAACCCAACATTTTCCACATGTTATTCTCACATGCATTCAAATCATGAGTGCGTGGCCTTTAAAGATTACAAAATGGGTACCAACTAATCCCAAATGTATCTAATCAATGTACTGAAAGAATTGCATTTACAAAATTTATTTTCCCAAAAAATCTTTCTACAAAGCGTGTAATTCTATCCAAAAAGTTCAAAACGGTCTTCGCGACCAAGCTTGTCAGCCGACCACTTTCTTTCTACTATCACCTGAAATAGGTTAAACAACATCAGCCGAGACTCGTAGAAAACAGACTAAATATGAACAAATGCATAACATGCAAGGATGATTATGTGAATACATAACAAGTTTGTATTCAAAACTAAATCTACTTTTCTAACAAATTTTCATTTGCATAACTAATTTTTTTCCTTCCGAAACCAACACCATTTATCCACCCACACCATCATTTAGTCTTTTATTTCCTCATCATTTCAATCACCACATGGTTATCATGACTCCACATTTTATTTCATCCCAAATTACAACCATAATCAAGGTTTGCCACTTCTCAATCTCATCAACCAAATCATAATGTTTTGCAATCCCAATTCATTCTTTGATTTAATTAAGTACCAAAGCCGAACGACATTTATAGACTTAAACGTAGTTATCACAATTGGGCCGCGCGAGGCTCGATGAATAAATACCCATTTTAAAGCTCAACACGGAAAGCACACATTTTTTATTTTTCTCAGAAACATTGATGGGTGGGGCGCCCATAACACGCTTTTATAGAAATTAACCCGATGGAATGGCCTACCATACATTGTTCAAGTTTTCGATCTTTCACAAATGAGTTACTCGAGGCCAACTTAGTTATTCAATTTAATCACACGTACCTTAATTAGATCATTTACATTTAAACCAACACGAGTCCAACCATCAACTCGATTTCTCTCGTCAAACCCAAGACGATTAGGATTTTAATTACCAATATAATCAAATATTTGAATTAACATAATAAAAACCCAAATCCAACACCTCACAATAGTGTTCACATTTATTAAACTTATGGAATTTTCTCAAAATTTCCAATCCATTTCTCCATCATTTTCATATGTCCTCAAAGTTAATGAAATTAATATACAAATGGGTCAACACCACTCCCAATTTATCCAAAATTCAATTAATTTCATCATTCAAGTCTATCACCCAAACCCCTGTTGGGAGACAATCCAACGCCAAAAATATATACATGCTCGGTGATTCAGAAAATACATCTTTATTAACTTTCAACA
>JAOTRH010090819.1:0-16562 GCA_034768845.1 Heliamphora exappendiculata
ATACATTAGGTTATAATATATAAATTAATAAATTATTAATTATAAATTTATATAATACAATAAATTTTAAATTTATAATTTATAATTTAATTTAATTTAATTTATTAAATTATTATTATATTATAAATTTAAATATAAATTAAAAAAAAAATAGAGGTCCGATCAAAGTTTGCCCAGAGCCCTCGGCCCGAGCCCAGAGATCCACCCTTTACTCCTAGACTCTGGTTCGATTCCAAACTAAAAAATTCAACTCAGCCTGATTAAAAAATTTAATAGAAACCCACCAAATTCGGACCAAACTTGACCCGGCCAGGCCCAAGTCATACGACCAGAATCACGCGTAATTAACTAATTACTTGGAAAAGTTATATCCTTGGGTCTGGGGGTTGGAATTGGATCTTTGAACTTGAGAAGACCCGTATCCGAACACACCCTACGATCTGGTTGGGTGGATAAGATTGGTAGTGGGGGAAAGGATTGAGCTTTTCATCGGCATTCGTATTTCTTCTTCCTCGTCGTCGTTGTCGTCGTCGGAAATACGATTCTGAAAGACAGATATGGCTGCCGCTGTACATGGTTGGGCTCTTCCATCGAAACTTAGAACACTCTCCCTCAGTTCGCCTTCTTCTTCTCAGCCTAAGACCACCGCCGTAGCAAAATCCCTAAGCTTCTCCGCAAGCACTTCTCACAGTGTGTTCTCCGCTGGTACTTGATTACACTTCACAAACACTTAAAATTGAGGTTTCTTACATTTGCGACTTTAGTCAAAACACAAGAGAAATTGTTCACGAATTTAAACCGATGTTTTGTTTTTCCTTCTCTTTGAGCGAAATTCTCAGGTTTATTTTGTGCGAGCCCTGTTGTGAGGCCGTATCATCACCTCATTGTTTGTGAGGCGGCTACGAATAAGCCGGATTCTGCTGCGAAGCGAGCTCGCCAGGCGGAGAAGAGGCGTGTCTACAACAAAGCACGGAAATCCGAGATCAAAACTAGGATGAAGAAGGTAGCCCCTTTTTGACAAATTGACTTGTGATTTGGTTCTTGCCTTTTGCGAAATTGGTTTTTGAATATTTTTGTCGAATTTTGTAAGGTAATTTCATCTGTGAAGTGAAGTGAAGTTTAAATTGTGTTTGCTCTTTATGATGGATTGAATTTGTAACTTATAACTTATTTTATTTATCTGATTATATGCATTGCGCTTAATATAATCAGAGAAAAATAGATTAATACATGGAGTAATGGCATCCTTTGATATGTTTTGATCTCGCATTTTTTAAGAAGAAGGAAAAGAAAGGAAAACAAAAATTAAATAAGAAAAGCTAATTGCTTGGTTGGCTGAGAACCTGACAATAAAATGAAGCATTTATTTGGAAATTTGTTTATATTTTTTGGTAACCCATAAACGGTTAAAAAGAAAAAACGAACAAAAGTCTTTTCGTGTAATGCCTTCCGTTGATTTTGTTAGAAAGACTTTTCTGTGAACTTAACCTTTAGTATATGAATATATACTGATACTGATTTTAATGGAATTTCAACTTGTAGACCCTTGAACCATTATTGTTCATCTAGCTAACTATCCATATTTATGGTTCAATTAGTCTTTAGCAAATGAATATATACTGATACTGATTTAAATGAAGGTTCAAATTGTAGACCCTTGAACTATAATTGTTCGTCCAGCCAACTATCCGCTGTACATGGTTCAATTAGTTGATGTTTGCCAAGTTTCTTTGGTAAAGGAAGATTTTCTTGACAAAACAATGTTGATTCAGAAGCTCCATATTTGTGCAGTGTTCATCATTGTTCCCTTATCATTGGGCACCATATGATGTTATATGATATAGTAAGCTAGTGTGATTTAGGCAATATAAATTCAGATAGTACATAAATAAAATGTCCATGGAGTTAGATGACCTGTTTGCATTCAATGGTCATGGATAGAAGTGGGTATCTGAAAGGATCGGCACCATGTGGCACCTTGGATAGCTCGCCCAACTCTCGGAGGTTGATAAACTATCCCTCTATTTGGACTTAGGCTACTTATGTGCTCAACGCATTAGTGCCTGCCAAATTATCATATGGAAAATCAAGCATTGTGAAAATTGAGCTCTACTCAATAGTGATACGACTTATAGCACAACTTGAGTCGGTCTACCTACATTGAATAATCTCCCCCACGACTCGTCTTCATTCATGAGAACCACCACTTCGCAATTTTTTTGACTGCTTGCTTAGGGCACGCTACAACTCAATATCTCTATTTGATACTCTCCTAAATGATTATTTGGAAATATTCTAAGTTGGGAGCAGAGCTTAGGTACCTTCGCTTGGAATCAAAGGATGCATGTGTGGTTTATAGTTTAGAGCAAACTCCCTCCATGAATGTGGGTTCACATCGACCAGTTATAAAGAGGGGCGTTAGACGAAGGCGCCAAACGTTTCCGATGCCTTACCACTTGGCTATACTCCATACGGCATGTTAAAGGGTTGGTTTCGAGAACCGATGGTGATGAAGGTTACCAGGCCGATGCGGCCGGTTACCGGAAACCGCAAGGTTGCAAGGTTCCCGAGAAACAACATTCCCTTTGTAAAGTAAGCCTTTGGATAACTAATTAGAGTTGACATGAAGTGGATCACGAAAGAAGACGTATTATAACTGAAAGTGCTACTGAGGTAATCTAGAGGGGGTGAATAGGTTATTTTCTGAAATTTTCTGCTCAATCAAATATTAGTTTGACATAAAATAAAATCCAGTAAATAAAAATAGTAATGAACACAAGATTCTTATAGTGGTTTGGTTATTAATGATACAAGTGTTCACTCTTTAGTGTAGCTCACCAAACTTGTATTAGGATTTCACTAGTCTCAACATTAGATTGATACAAAATCAGGTACTTCAGTATAATATACCAAATCGATTCGAAGTCAATAATTCTTAGAAGGGTGATGGAGGTTACTGCCAAGAGTTTCCTCACAATTAGGATGTTTCCCTAACTTAGGATTGATGTACACATATCAGAAAAATCTGAGAGGATGTAAAGATTTGGAAGTTTTCTCTATGAAGAGTTCTCTCCCTCTCATTTGCACAAAATTTGCATTGTTTTCATATGGCTCGGCTTTGCACAGTCAACGTATGTGGCAGGTTATAAAGAGATTCGGGATTTTCCTGCAAGTGATTCCTCGTCAACCAAAAAAAAAGTCATTGTAGTACAACTCTCAGAAACCTGGAAAGAAAATCTCAAGATGTGGTTCGGGATTTTTGTGGCTCAGTTTTCTTGACCAAGGGTTTTCTCTTTGATTTTCACAATCGATACTGTTTCATTGGTTGATTTGGTATTTATCAGAAGACTCAACTTTTCACTTTACAATGAGAGGCTTTGTCAGGCAATTTTAATCCTCGTTCTCAAATTCAAACTTCAACCAATTTCTTCCATAGCAGAGAATATCTCCAGTGTGATATCATAATTCATGTGTTCCTCTGTTGGTTGCAAGAGTCTTGTTTTGTCAAACACCTTTGCTGACTTCTCCATGCACTGTCAGGAGTTCAAATATATAACCAAATATCTTGAATCTTACATTTTGAAAATTTAGAATTTCAGTCGGCTGCTTCCGTATAGATTGATTTGCCAATGAATTTGAGAACATATATCTCAAAGAGATTTATAACTATATAGCATCGAGCTCCCAAATCTTAATCGAATTAGTTAATACATTAATAGAGCGTAGTTCAATCATTTGAGTTTTGATGTCGATACGAGAAATCCATTCTAGAGACCAAAATTATAGAGGACGCTGCTCGAAAGATGGAGACAAAGCCCCTTCAGTTGGCCACCAGCTAGCCTGGTTTTGTCTGGATCAAACTTCTTCAGTTTGAACTTTGTCAACAAGAACTTAACCATACAAAGTTATCTTTAAAAGGGAAAGTTTATAGAGAATTGGAAAGCATGCTCTTTTGAACAAATAGAATTTTATGAAAATTCAAGCTTTATTTTTAGAGTAGATATTCAAACTCGTAGATTCTAAGTAATTCAAGTTCTCTTATGCTAATATAGTCATTATGTTCAAGTAGCTGAATTTTCTTTTAGGTAAAATTAAACCACTATGATTAGATAATCACTGAAGAGTTTTTGATTAGAAGATTATAAGACAACTAAGAGTAAGGCTACATAAAATAATCACTAATTAACATAATATAAGCACCAAATGGTGAGAGAGTAAGTTAGAGCATAGTAGCTTAAATTTCTAACAATTTAGAGTTAAAGAGCATAGTGGCATAAGTTTTAACAGTTTAGAGTTAAAGAGCACGCACAGTTAACACAAACAAAAACTAAACTAAACTACTACTCCCACTGTGGCATCAACAAAAATGACTATGGCTCAACGGTGGAGGTCAAAATAAGAATTGATGTGAAAGCTAAGATGGTGGAAGGCGTGGGAAATTTTGGAAATTATTCAAAATAGTGGCAAACTAAGCATCAGTACGTGCTGGAATGACATGACCTCATCAAACCTGGCATCCATTTGATAAGAGAATTTCCGTAACTGATCCTCAAGCTGCAACTGACGCCCCATCAGATGAGTCATAGCTATCTCATCTAATTGCGCAGACAAGTCTCTCGGAGGCTGAGCACTGCGTGAGGACACCCCTTCAGCGTCATTCCCTTCTGACCTAATTCCTCATTCGAGCATCAGTATCTTCTCCAACTTGCGAAACTGAACCATTAAGCGGTAACATCTTCATCACCGTTGTCTTGGTGGATGGGTTCCTTTAGTTTAATATACCCCCCATTCTGTGGATCTCACAATCTAGAAAGACGTTGGTCAGAAGACTCTCATCTGGAAAGCTTTGTTTCCACACAGCGCCTTGGCCATCTCACACGTCATTAAGTATGAAAATTTTAGTTTCCACATTGGCGCCAAACAGTACAAGACATTACTGTGGAGGGGTTGAACAGCATCATAGTGATTAGTGACCCACTCTAGGAACCATATTTTCTGCCACAAACCTATTTAAAATTTGAAAACGAGACTTTAGGCCACGACTCTTAAGCCCACCTCCAAAAGTTTGTTCCCTACAAATACTGCGATGAAACTCTACGGTGTTACCTGTGAGGTCATGTAGCTCTGGCTCTCGGGTAAAGTGAACAAACATCCTTCCATTGGCATAAGAAATGCCTCGTCCTTCTTTTTTTCTCTCACTCTTCACTCTCTCTCTTCCCCGCCCCCCACCCTGCCAAAGAGGTTTTAGTGCTCGCTTTCCTTTTCCAGGTCTTGGAAGCACTAGATGTGCTGAGGAAAAAACCTGAGGCACAACCCGAAGAAGTATTTCCAATCGAGCAGTTGATTGCGGAGGCCTATTCAATCATCGATAAGGCGGTGAAAGTTGGAACCTTGCACAGGAACACCGGAGCAAGGAGGAAATCTAGGCTTGCAAGAAGAAAGAAGGCAGTTGAAATTCACCATGGTTGGTATACCCCTTCTTCTCCGGCTGCCACCATCTAGTAGGGTCTTTGTCATTGTTACATTTGTTGAAAGGACCAGATCATGGATATTTTTTCTTGTTTCCTTTTTGCTGGTGGAGGATGATTTCTATCATATTTTTTACCCTTCTGTTGTATATTTTTCTTAGATACAATGCTGCTCACCCCATTTTGTTATATAATTGTATTTACTTTGACCTTGTTTGGGCTCACTTTTTTTTTTTGGCTTTCTTTTAGCTTTAAATACTAGCATTTAAGTTGTACTGTTGTGTTTGTTAGGGAAATACGTGATAAAATTAGAAAAGATAAAATTAATAATAAAAAGATTCGTGAAATGGTAGAGGTTGCACTATTTGAACACAAGTTGAGAGAAAATAAATTAAGATAGTTTAAACACATATAACGTAGACCAATTGATGTCATAGTAAAAAAACACAACAAGATCATAAATAATGAAAACACTAAGAGAATATGTAGACTTAATTTGATATAAGATGTTATATTAAAAAAATATATGAATTTATATAAAGTAACTGAATATATAACCCTTAAAAGAGCATAATAACATAAAATAATTCATATAGCCAACCTTAATTAATTGATTAATAAAATATGAATTCATTTTAAATACTTCTTAAAAAATAAAAATAAAAAAATTATTAAACATTTTAAATAATTTTATAAGTCAAAAAATAATTTTTTTTCAAATGATAATTTTAAAGTCATTTTAAACGCTTCTTAAAAGTAAGAAATGAGGATATATTAGACATTTAAATAATTTTAGAAGTCAACAAATAACATTATTTCAAATGATTTAATATTCCAAACGGGACCTTTGTCTTTAAGGTTCTTTGGTCCTCGGTAGAGATGGCAATGGGCTTAGGCTAGGCTGAGAATGAGTTCCTCCATTCTTATTTTTTATTTGATTGAGGCGGGAACGGGAGAAAATATTATAGAAGTAATTGGGAACGGGACAGAAATAGAGATATTTTGAAAATAATATGTAAGTTTTAAAAGAGTAATATTAATAAGAGTTATAGATAATATAATAAATAAAAAATAATAGTTGACGAATTAATAAAATTAAAAATACAAAATGTAAGAAATAGATAGGAAAAATTAAAGATAATTATTATATTTTTGATTTATTATATTTATAAAAATAGATATTTTATATATGTATTTATATTTTAAAAATATTTATTTTATATAATTGAAGGCATGAGAAAATGGGACGTGAAAAGAAAATACAGTTTTTATCTCGTTTGTTATCAGTGGTGGAAAAAATCTATAAAAAACAAGATGAGAATATACGAGGACGAGATGGGGCAGGAGAAATTGTCATTTCTTATCCTTAGTTGAGAAAGAGGGAGGTTGGTAAGATGCCTTAGGGATAAACTTGATATTAACCAAAACAACGGGGTAATATCATTTTTAGAGTTTAATCCAGTTGGAGTAGATCATGAATACACGACTTGTTTGTTATTTAAGATATGATTGGATAGAATAGAATGAATTAGTAATATTAGGAATTTTTCATATATTTTGATATATTAAAGAATTATAAATAAGATTATGTATATAATGAGAAATTTAATTCATATTTTGTTAGAGTGAAATAAAGAATAGAATATGAGTTGCAGAGTTAATTAGATAAGAAAAAATGATAATCTATAATTCGATACGAATAATACTAAAGAAAAATCTAGTATTATTAATACTATAAATATGAAATTAACAAATTTTCATTTATCATACTGTTAATTCGAGTTTTGCAATGCAAACTTGAAGCCATATTACTAAAGAGAAAAAAAAATAAAAATTAGTAAACTAAACTTGTCTATGAGTTTAATCTCTTTTCTTTTAATCTCTCAAAATAAACAAGGTCTTGGTCGCAAAAAGATTTTCAAATCCCTCTGTCTAAAAATTAACAATATATAGATGGACTATGGGATTAATAGTCAAATCTAAAGCCAAAAACTCCCATACAGGGCCTGTGTGAAAACATATGAAATATATATATGACATTAAATCGTAAAGGATTTTCTGAAACAATCATTGACTCAAACAAAGTATAACATAACATGATCATGACTCTTGCGGGTAATGAATTGTGGGGGGATATAATTTCACATTGACCAGTTATGGCTTAAAAGGCGAGTTTTTTTTACAGTGCAGGTTTTTATATGTATAATTTGGTATTGGCTGTGATAATTGCAGTTTTATCACGTGAACTCACACGTTGTGTTAGCTCGTGGGTAATTTGGAAAATAAAATTTCACATTGTTTAGTTAAATACTCTCAACTCATTTTATATCGTGTTAATTTTTTAACTCATCAAATGACCATTTTTAAAGTAAAAAAATAAAAACGATGGAATCTTAACTCCATCATGTTGACCCACACCCACACACTTAGGGGTAATTGTAAGACGATAGAATTTCACGTTATTTAGTATCCAAATGAAACTATTATTGGCAACATTTTACCTCTCACACGAATGTATAAGATTATACGAGAACTCAAAATGAGGTTTAAGGCTCAAATTAGCTACCAAGAATTTTTGGCTTTAACTAATAGTATAAAAAAGTTTACATAATTTGTTTGGTAAAACACAAAATAATTAAAAAACTAAAATTTCAAATTAAAATACAAAATTTTAAAATATTCTATTCCAAATTTTTGTCACTTTTATAAAAATAATAATATCTTTCATTCATATTTTATTTACTGTTTACTATTACTACTAATTATTTATAATAATTATTATTAATTATATACAATAGTAAAATTGTTAAATTTGATCAAAAAAATAAAAAAATAAAATTTTTATTTAAACAAGTAATTTTTAAAAAATAACTAAAAATTATTTTACCAAATAACTTATTCTATAAAGTACACTGACTTCATTGTTATATGAAATAAACTTTTTTGTTTTAAATCTCCGTCGTATTAATTAAAAATATAAAAATTGAAAAAAATTTAATTTTTAGCGAAGTTCAACCTCTTGAACGCGGAATGGTCACAGAAGTCAGCAAAAATGCAGGCAGGATTCCAAATTTCTCAAAAAAAAAAAAAACCAAAAAAAAAAATACACGGTGTAGGCGTAAAACCGGATAGTGTGCACTAAAAAGCTAGAGAAAACAGGATAAATTATTCAATGGAGTGTTCTGCATTGCTATAATGCAATTTGGGTCTTATATTTATGTGAGTTCTACATATTACATATATATATATATAAAATTTACATAAAATGCGTAGTTGAAATTAATTGTATTGAAGCAATACAAAGTATGCTGAATAATTTTTCCTGCAACAAACAATTATGGTGATATTTGGTATTAACAATTATGGTAATTTACAGATTGTAACATATAATAAAATATGTAAATATTTGATAAAGATTGTAAGTTATAACTAAAATAGAAAAAAAAATAATTATAAATTATATTAAAATTAGTAATTTATAGATTATAACTTATAATAAAAAATATGAGTATTTAATAAAAATAGTAAGTTATAACTGAAATAAAAATAAAAATTATAAATTGTAACATAAATTATTAATACTTAAATTTTTTTTTATAATTTATAATAAAAAATTCTTAATAATAATGTTTACTAAACAGTTAAGATGGCGAAGACTCTCCTCCTCATTGGCTTATATTTAGAAAGCTCAAAATTCAATAATGGCCATGACAGTGTGGCCCACATATAAATGGTACCATTTTGGCTCAACCATTTTAAAAAAATAGTCAAAAATACAATTCTTAGATTTTGGACTCGTTTAGCAACTTAATTTTAAATTAAATTGTTTATTTAAAATTATTTTTAAATTTCAAAACTCAAAAACTTAAAAAAAAAAGAAAAAAAGAGATAACTTTAAACTAAAAACTTCTTAATGTGACGGGAACGTGGTGTGTGGTGGTCGGCACTTTTTGTCTCTCTCTCCTCTCTGATATGTAGCAACCGAAGAGTGAAGGAATAAAAGAAAACAAAAGAGAGGGGGAGAAGGATGTAGAAAAAAATCAAAGTCCGTTCTCTTCTCTTTAATTTATTATTATTATTGTATTTATGTATTTTATTTAATTTTATTATTATTTTCTTTTATAACAAAATTTTCAAAAATTATTTTAAAATTTTAAATAATAAATATAAATTAATTATCCCAATTATTATAACAACCCTCGCCCCCATCACTATTTTCACTCTTTCACCACGACGACCTATCACTACACTACTGCCACTCCTATTCCTCCCTAACCATCAGCAGCATGCAACTAAGCCAATTTGTCAAAGCTTCTGCAGAAATTTGGGCCAATTTGGACTGAATTGTTTGATAGGGGGAGCCTAGGACCAGCATGAGGCTTGAGCCTTGCTCCTCGGGAAAAAGCCACAGACTCAGGCCATAGGCTCGGGTTTTTTTGGACTTTTTTGAATAATTAATATTTATTATATATATTCTTATTTTTTTTTGTTGCTTCTATATATAAATAAACAATAATATACTATGTATTTTTTTTATTTTAATTTATAAATAAATTTATATATTTATTTTTTCTTGCATCATAAAAATAACAAATATAATAAATTTGAACACTTGGATGAAGTGTATGATATAAAATATTATTATCTAATAAAAAGTAATATCATTTTTATTATAAGTTTAAATAATTTATTTTTTTAATGATTGTTTTGGTTTTTTGTTGCGTCTATATGTAATAAACAATAGTATACTTTGTGTTTCTTCTATTAATTTTAATTTAGAATAATTATTATTTTTTACTATTATTTCTTATACATAATAATAATAATAGTATAAAAATTAAATTTTTATTATTGTTTTATATTGTCCTATGGGCCAACGGCCTGACCCCCAAACTAAAGCTTGAGTTCAGGCCTATAGCTCATAACCCAACTTGGGCCAAGCCACTATAATAATAAATTTTTGAACTGATCTTGAATTGTCTATGGGCTATGGGCTCATTTTACACCCCTAATTATAATAGGGTCATGCTAACCATCGCTTATAGAGCCGTGATTAATAATTTAATAAAAATAAATTTTTTTAATATTAACACATTTTTTAATGTAGAGTCTGTCATTTTCGCATAACATATATCAATACATTTTGTACAAATATCTATATATTATATACTTTTTAATCACCGCATATTGAACGATAATTAGCATTTTTTATAATAATATACAAAATATAAATAATTAATTAGGTATAACAATTTTTTTAACAAAATTAAATATGTAAAATATTTCAAACACACCTAAAGAGAATCCCATCCTCATTAATATTTGACGTCATTACTTGATTGCTGAATAATTATCCATTACTTTGAAGGAGGAATTTAGAAGGGTGTACACGTGTTGAGACCAGAAGATTTCGATGGGGTGCGACGGTCCAAACGTGGTTCTCGTAAGCGATCCGACTCACGCGGCGCGAAGCCGGAAACGCGCCTGACAGGATTGGCGTCAGCAAATTTCGCTGTTTCTGGGAACGGCGTGGCCAGATTATTAGATACTCCGAAGTTTTTTTCTTTTTTCCGACATGATTAGATCGAGTTGAAGGAATTAGTAATATTTGAAATTTTACATATTTTTTTTATAAATCAGTTTAATTATGCAATAAAAAATTTTAATTTATATTTAAGTAAAATAAAATAAAAAAATTAAATAAGAATTATAAATTATTTTTAATCATTAATTAAAAAATATATATAATTTAAAACTTGTTACTAATAATACTAAGAATAATATAATATTATTAATAAAATAAATAAAAATAATAAATCTCTATTTATGGAACTATTAATTTAAATTTCACGGCATAAACATAAAACTCATATTATTAAAAAAAAAAAAAAAACTTAGTAAATCAATCTTGTCTACTAGCACAATTCTTTCTCTTACTCTCTTAAAACAAATAAATCATATGAGAATAAACAATGACAAGGGGTATTTTTTTAAAATAAAAATAATTTATACATATTAAATAAGTTACTTTTTACATGTCACTTACCTAATAAAAGTAAACTCATACTATTCTATCCTAAGTATTTCTGTTATGTTATTAGATAAAAGTACTATTTTTTATTTTTTTATTAAAAATTTTTAGTTTTTACAATTGTCTCAATGAGATAAATCAAAAAAAAAATCAAAAATAAAAGAATTTCTCCAAAAAAAAAATTAAATAACATAAAATTTAACTTATTAGATCACTTTTTTTAATTTTGATTTTTAGCTTAATATATTTTAGTCGAAAAATATTATTTTAAAAAAAATTAAAAATATAATAATTTAATTAAATAATAAAATTAATTTATTAGAATTAATAATAAATTAAAGAAAATAAACAGCGAGTAATTATCTCAAACGGGGCCAAAAAGTACCAAATAATTACTGGAAGGCGAGAGCGGTGGTGGTGGGGACCTGCAACCGCATCGGTTCAGCCGTCTTAACCGCCGTTAGACAACGCCGCCCATCCCCTCCCCGTGTCCTGACAGCCACCGCGTCGCCACGTGACCCACCACCTTCGCCAACAATTAATTATTGCGCATCCGCCACAACCTCACGCCCGCCCCGATTTAGGCATGGGCGGCGGCCTAGTGCAGTCAAACATCGTTGACTGAGCCGAATATTTACCCAGAAGTTTTAATAATGCGATACAAGCACGGGCACATGTAACGCGTGAACTCCACGCTCCTTTGCGTCATTGTTTTACTCGAGGACTTTCGCATTGATTTTGGATGTGGTCCGCCGGAGAAATTATTGTGTGCGCATGAAAATAAAATATTAGAATTTTATAATTTTATTTTTACAGTAAAATAAGATAAATTACAAGAAAAAAAAGATTGTTTACCTAATGCTCTTGGAAAAAAATTATTTTTATTTAAAAAATATTTTTTTAATTTTTTATTTAATTATTATTTTAAAATAATAATATTAATAATTGTGATAGTATTAATATCGACAAGGTTGGTGACGGTGATAGTGTTAGGAGGTGGTGAGATAGTGGTATTAAATACTAGTAAATATAAAATATATTTTTTGTTAAAATAAACATGCGTAATTAAAAATTTAGCGACACTACTAAAAGTGGGGTATTAAAATCATTGGAAATTATCGAATAAGATTTTATTATTGAATACACATTTTAAATTAAAGATAATTTCTTTTATTAGCATTTTAAATCATATTTAAGTCACCACACACGGGATATCTTCATATGGATCTTGTTATTGATAATCTTTGATTTACTTTCAATTAATAGCAAACGTGATAAATATTGAAGACATGTAATCCTAATGTCGTATTTATTTATTTATTTTAATAAAAATACAAGTATTAACTAATAGTTATGTGGATTTAAAAATAATCATTTTATGGTGTACATAAAATTGATGTGATGCAAATATTAATTTTCTAAACATAGACCACAAGGGTTTGACATATTTTTTGCTTTATTTATTTATTTTTTATAAAAGTGTACATGATTTGAATTGGTTCGATTTTGCAAAAAAAAATACTAATCAAATAGTTAATAATAGTTTCAGATTTTTTAGAATTATTTCTAGACCATTCAAGTAATCGAATCAAATCAGAACTAATTCATAAAAAAATTTCGACAACAGAACAGTTCGGTTCACGATTTCCATCAATATTCAAACTAAAGTTTTTAAAATAACATGTAAATATATACAAAAAAACAAATATAACTTTAATCTGCACAAAACATGCTTTTGGTTATCAATTTTAAGTTTATATTCAAAATCTGTACTTGAATTAATATCCCATTCATCTAATAAAATAAAATAAAAATTTAAAAATCTCAAATTTGTAAATTGGAAATTGCAATATATATATATATATATATATATATATATATGTGTGTGTGTGTGTGTTTTGCATTCACACCTGTCTAGTTCTAATCATGAACATTTTTTAAAAATTATTAACTAAACCATTTTGAACATCTCCCAACTTATTAGAATCGAAATTGAACCATATAAATTTTTATTTGGCGCAAGTTATACGGTTTGATTTGAATTCTCAACTTATTAGAATCAAAATTGGGCCACATGAATTTTTATTTGGCACAAATTATACGGTCTGATTTGAATTCTCAACTTATTAGAATCAAAATTGGGCCACATAAATTTTTATTTGCACGATCTGATTTGAATTCTCAACTTATTAGAATCGAAATTGGCCATATAAATTTTTATTTCGCACAAATTATACGGTTTGATTTGATTCAATCAGATTACTAGTTCCTTCGATTTTTTGTACACCTCTATTTGTTTTCTCATTTTTTTATCTTTTAACTATTTTTAAAATTTTAGAGCTTCTTGATGAGAAAGTCAAAAATGCAAAAACTTCTATCAAAAAATATTAAAAAAATCACTAATTATGAAAATAAAAACATAAAATCTGATTTATTAGCTTATAATGATATATTTTTTTGCCCTTCTTGAGTTTTTTCATATTTTAATTGCTTTATTTAAAATTTTAACTTATCTCGATAAAAAGATTTGAAAAGCTATAATAGTTTGACCATATAATAAATATTTTAAAAAAAAATATACAAATAAAATAGATAAATAAGTCATTATCACAAAAAACAATGCACTTATTCTGAAATAATAAGAAGTTAAATTTAAATAGTAATGTTTTTAGTATAATGTGAAACAATGTATATAATCTTCACTGTGCTAGTTTTATAAAATTTGTAAGATATTGAATATGCTCAAATTATATATTCATAATTCAAATGCAGGTTTTCAAATTAAACACTATAATATCATTATAACCATTTCTTCAGTTTACATTGCATTTGTCATTTTGTGTTATTATTTTAATAAGTCTCGCAATTCAAATTTCCATAGTGATAAATCTTGGTTTCAATTATATCTAACATTGGCCTCGTTTAAATTCTATATAAGGTCAAATTTTTAATCTTCTGTTTAAAATTATATAAAATAGTTGTTAAGTTGTATTTTCTTCCTTTGCATAATTTAATTATTTTAAAGTTTTTAAGCTAAATAATTTTTTTATTTAACTAAATTATAATTTTAAAAGTAAAATATATGACAATCCTAAATGGGAATCATTTATAGTAAAGCGCATTAGCACCTCTTATTGAAAATTAAATCAAATAATTATTTATTTACAAATCTCATATGGGATTAATAATTTTTATTTTCTATCTCATGAAAAATCCATTTTGACTCCGATTAGCTTTATCCTGTTCTAGGAGTAGTTTAGTGATAGATTTTATAAGCATTAAACAATCGTATTCAGTCAAATATATAAGGACAAGTTCCTGTGTTCTTTTAATCAAGTTAGCAAAAGAAGCAATTATTGTTTTAAGAGAGAAGTTTCTCTCATGTCATTAGACTAATTTAGTTAGGTCATTATTGAATTTACAATGGGTCTATTTTAATTATTTTATTATTTTATTATTTTATTATTATTTATTTGTAACTTTTTTACACAAATAATTAAATTAATAAAATATTATTAATTATTTAAACAAATTAGATTTTTGTTAACAAAAATAAACACAATCCAAACTTTGTTGACCATTTTTTAACACAAATGCAATTTATTTAAATATTTTATGATATTTGATCAATTTAAATTTTGACTTACGTAATCAACGCACTAAAAATAATAAAACAAAGAGTTCAAATAATTAAAATAAATTATTTAAAATTTTAAATTGTCCTAACTAAGGCCATGCCACAACTAGTTTAAAAACTTTTTTTTTTGTTTTTTTATATTTTTAGCTCCAAAAAATTAAATTTAGTTTAAAATAAATTATTTGGTAAATTAATTTTTGTGTTAGTTTTTTTTGAAGTTAATTGTTAGAATAAAAAGTCAATTTTTTAACTTTTTATTTAAACTGAATAATTATGTCTTTTATATAATTAATAACAATAATTATATTATTATCTTTTGAAAGTAATGAACAATTAAATAGAATATTTTTAAAATTAATATTTTTATTGGACCTTTTAATATTTTAACTTGACTTTTTAGCCAAACAAATCATATTAAATATTTGTTTTTGTCATTTTTAGCAAAATTGAAAAATTGAAAAAAAAAACCTAAAAACTAATGGCCTGTTTGGGATAAAAAAAAGCTGACTTTTTTTTTTTTAAAGAACAGCTTTTAAGTTGGTTTATTTAGGCTAGTATTCTTAGATGGCTTTGAAGGCAATTAAAAAAGATTAAATTTTTTTTCTTTTAACATCTATTTTTTTAAAATTATCTCAAATATTATTATTTTTTTTATTTTTTATTTAAAAAAATTTAAAATTCTTAAAAAATAAAACTTAATAGCTATCATAAACAGCCACTAAGTTTAGCCGATATAAGCTGACCCTGGGTTTAGATATGTAACAGTTGGGTTTGGGCGACTACGTGGAAGATTTTAAGTGGGCAGTGAAAGCTAATGAATGTAGCCTCAGTACACAGGAAATGGAGCCAAGCCCTGACATTACGTACAGTTAGTGCACGCTCTCGCCGAGGGTGCGTAGCCTAATCCCATTTCGCTACCACCAACTCTATAAAAGCCGCCAGTTGCCACATCGCTTGTCTTCGTAACCATTTCTCTTCATTTTCCCCTTCCCCTAACCCTCCCCTTCCTAACCCTCCCCCACTTCAATACATGGCTCCGCCCTGAGTTCGATGACGGCTAGCAGATAGCGTGGCGTGAATTGACCCGCTGTTGCCGTTCGGCCTGACCGCCTCTCCGAACGTCCAGTTGTCGGCGGCCATTCAACGTCCGTAAGTTACGCATCTTTGCCGTCGCGTCCCGGCGCGGTGTCGTTCCGCAAGGGCTTCTTCCTCGGCGACGGCACCGGCTGCGGCAAGGGCCGGGAGATCGCCGGCGTGATCGCCGACAACCTGGCCCAGGGCCGGTCGCGCGCGGTGTGGCTGTCGAAGAACGACGCCCTCCTGGAAGACGCCCGGCGCGACTGGAGCGCCATCGGCGGCGCCAACGGGGACATCACCTCGCAATCGGCTTGGAAACAGGCTGACGCCATCCGCATGGACCGCGGCA
>JAOTRH010090830.1:0-16561 GCA_034768845.1 Heliamphora exappendiculata
TTATTTGCATGCATTTGAGAAATCATATTAAAGAACCAATGATGATTAGTAGATGCCAACCTTATGGTTGGGCGAACCGGGTATCTAACACCTTTTTCGATTCGTACCTTAGCTCCGGAACCCTCTTTCTCTAGTTAACGTTTTAAATATCGGTAGCCAATTTTATTTTTCTTAGTTTTCTCAAAAACTAAGTGGCGACTCTATTTTCAACAAAAGAAATTTTCAAATTTTAGTTTTCAAGGCGTTAAAAGATTTTTCTAAACATTCATTGAATTCTTTATCTTTGAATATTTTTCAAAATGACTCCCAAATTCCAAAACCACAGGTATGCATTTGGCTGACATTTCATTCATCACTTCTGTCGGTTCTCCTTGGTACGTGAGATGTGTTTACATGATCTTGAATGGTTATGTCTTAACATGATTATGTGTTTTATGTTAGTAATAACATGATGAATGAAAGCTTTTATTGTTATGCTCTATGTTGCTCTCATATAGAAGTTATGTCTGCGTGGAGAGGACGAGGCCGTGGTTTAGGCCAAGGGGATGTGCCAATCACCGATGCTGGGGATGCTAATGCTCCCCAAGGATCGGTAGATGGGGTAGACTTGCTTCTTGAGATGGTAGGCTCCATCCGTCAGCTAA
Source organism: Heliamphora exappendiculata (assembly GCA_034768845.1). NCBI lineage: Eukaryota > Viridiplantae > Streptophyta > Magnoliopsida > Ericales > Sarraceniaceae > Heliamphora > Heliamphora exappendiculata. Next base: position 645 of record JAOTRH010090830.1, read on the forward strand.
TCAAGGCCACTAGGGGAGAGAGAGTACCCAAGCTGAGGACGACTGTCGCGATGCGAGAGTTTCAGCGTCTTAACCTCCTACCTTTGTTGGGGATCTCTATCCAAAGGTGGCCACAGAGGTTGGAGCTTGTGATTAGGATTCTAGATACACTACAGATAGTCGAGGATGACCTGAGGGTTGCATTTGCCATATTCCAACTGAGAGGGGATGCCTATGAGTGGTGAAAATTTGCCAGAACTACCGTGGGTGGAACATGGGTAGCATTTACCAAATTATTTCTGGATAAATACTTTCTTGAGTTTTTTAGGGATCTTTATCTAAAGGAATTCCTTTCCCTTACCCAGGGGGTAATGACTGTGGTTCAATACAAGGCAGTGTTCACCAGCTTGCCCCATTTTGCACAGGAAATTATAGCTACAGACGAGTTACATGTAAAGAGATTTAAAAGGGGTTTGAGACTCACAATCAGAGATCGAGTGGCGGCATTAAGGATGTGCGTCTTTATGGACTTGGTGGAGTCAGCGATCACCATAGAAAATACTTTGAATGAGACACGTAAGGCTAGAGAGAGCAAAAACCAGTAGAGTGGATGAGGTGCGCAATTTGAGGGGCGCAAGAGTAAGCAACAGAGGTCATCCAGTTTTAACTCTCATCCGACAGGATCATATCAACAGCAGTTTTCTGCATCAGCACCCTCAGTGGCTTCATCAAGAAGGCCAGAGCTGAGAGATCTCATTTGTTATATATCGGTGCAGACAGCCAGGGCATCATGCGTCAGATTGCCTGCAAAAAAGACAATCTCAAAGTTCAGTGCTAGTTCAGTCACAAGGGAGATAGCCACCAGTCTATTTTGGGTGTGGCCAGTTGGCATATTTATGCAAGAACTGTCCTCGAGGAGAGAGTGTGCAAAGTATAATATATGCACTAGTTTTTTTGCCCACACAAGGATGACAAACTTATCAGTACCTTGTGGCTCAGACATCTAGGAATACAGACGGGGGTGCCTCAACACAGTCGTGCGGCAGTTGACAGTCCAAGGCTACGTTGGACAGACTAGGGCATCACAAGGCAAAATATACGCCCTTACTGATCCAAGATCTTCCAAGGCACCGATCATTCCTGATGCTGCAGCTACTACGTCAGTGATCAGAGGTACTATCTTAGTGTACAGATCATGAGCCAGTGTTCTTATTGACACGGGAGCATTGCATTCCTTTATTTCATCTATTTTTGCATCTTCTTTGGGGTTGGAGATGAACTCGTTGGGTAGTAAGTTGTGTGTAGATACCCCGATCAGTGGAAATTTGGTGTTGGGTCGAGTTTGTAGATCCTGTACGTTAGAGGTCACCGATCGCTGTTTAGAGTTTGATTTTATCATTCTAGATATGACCACGTTTGATATCATCCTAGGGATGGACTAGATAACCACCCATCGTGCCCTTATCGATTGCGATCGATGGAGGGTATCAATTTGTAAGCCTGAGGGTGATTACTTTGTTTTCGTGGGCGATCGGGATGAGAGTTTGGTGTCCATGGCCAGTGTTGTGAAAAACTGAGGAAATTTAGGTTTCTTCTTTTCTGCTCTCATGTTGGATGAGGCAGTTAGGGTTTAAGTAGAGTTTCTCCTGGTGGTTTGTGACTATCTAGATGTCTTCTCAGGCAATCTATTTGAGTTACCACTAAGTCATGAGGTGGAGTTTTCTATCAATCTTGTTTCAGGATCTGTTCCTATTTTGATGCCATCTTATCATTTTGCACCAGCTGAGTTGCGAGAGCTCAAGATACAGCTTCAGGAGTTTCTTGATAAGGAGTTTGTACATCCGAGTACATCGCCGTGAGGAGCTTCGACTTTATTTGCTAAAAAGAATGATGGGTCCTTGATGATGTGTATTGACTACCAAAAGTTGAATCAAGTAACGAAAAAAAACAAGTATCTTATGTCGAGGATTGATGATTTGTTTGATCAACTAAAGGGTTCGAGTTATTTTTCAAAAATTGATTTGAGATCAGGGTATCATCAGTTGAGACCGCCTTCTAGACTCGTTATGGTCACTATGAGTTTTTGGTTATGCCGTTCGATTTAACGAACGCTCTTGCGACGTTTATGGACTTGATGAACCGTATATTCCACCCGTATTTGGATAGTTTTGTGATTTTGTTCATAGATGACATTCTTATCTACTCGTTCTCGAGGGATATGTATGAAGAACATCTACGTATTGTCCTATAGCTTTTAAGAGAGCATCGTTTGTATGCGAAGTTTGAGAAGTGTGAATTTTGGATGCTCGAGGTGAGGTTTCTTAAACATGTGGTATTGAGGGATGTGGAGTATCTGTGGATTCCTCAAAGACTGATGCAGTAATGAATTAGGAACGATCGAAAAATGTATTTGAGATCTGCAATTTTCTGGGTTTAGCTAGCCTGACAATTCGTGAAAGATTATTCTAGACTTGTCGTGCTAATGACTCGCCTTACAAAGAAGGGAGTCAAGTTCACATGGAGTGAGGCCTGTGAGATAGCATTTCAGGAACTAAAGAAGAGATTAATGACTGCACCAATGTTAGTTATTCTAGAACAAGGTTTGGGTTACACAGTCTATTGTGATGCTTCACATGATGGTCTAGGGTGTGTCATGATGCAAGAGAGTAAAGTTGCAGCTTATGGATCTCGATAGTTGAAGACTCATGAACAGCATTACCCGACACATGATTTGGAGTTATCAGCTGTGGTTTTTGCCTTGAAGACATGGCGGCACTATCTTTATGGTGAGCATTTTGAGGTTTTCTCCGATCACAAAAGTTTAAAATATTTATTTTCCTAGAAGGACTTTAATCTACATCAGCGATGGTGGATGCAATTCTTGGAAGACTATGATTTTGACCTGCAGTATCATCCCGAGAAAGCCAATGTTGTGGCCAATGCTCTGAATAAGAGACCTTATGGTGTGCTAGCTTCTGTTGCAATGTGAGAGTGGGCTATGCTTGGGGAGATTAGCAAGTTTGATTTGCATCTTAGAGAGACAAAGATAGGTGCGACATTGTTCTCAGTGGTTTCACAACCTACATTGATTGCCCGTGTTCTGGAGGCTCAACAAACAGATCAGGAAGCTCAGATGCTACGGGATTGTGTTGTCAGTGGAAATGACACTACGGGATCGATTGTGAGTTCAAATCAAAGTTTACGATTTGATGGGAGAGTGTTTGTGCCAAAATCATGCCGGAGCGATGTGTTACATGATTTCCACCATTCTTGTCTTGCAGTACACCCGGGAGGTACCAAGATGCATCATGATCTTTGCCGTCAGTTCTGGTGGAAGAAAATAAAAAAAGATGTGGTTCAGTTTGTTTCTCGGTACCTCACTTGTCAGTAAGAAAATGCAGAACATCATAGGCCAGCAAGATTGCTTTAGCCATTATCTGTGTCGGAGTGGAAGTGAGATAATATCACGATGGATTTTGTATCAAGACTTCCTAGATCACCGAAAGGGCATGACACTATCTGGGTTGTGGTTGACGGACTGACAAAGTCTACCCATTTTCTTCCTATTTAGGGTGAAGGACTCCGCGGACAAGTTGAGTGGACTATACGTCAATGTGATTGCTTGGTTACATGGGGTGCCTGTGTCTATTGTTTCGAATCGAGACCCGCGCTTTACCTTGTGCTTTTGACAGAGTCTTCAAGTAACATTAGGGACAGATTTATAATTTAGCACTGCTTTTCATCCTCAGACGGATGGACGGTCAGTCCGAGCGTACCATACAGATCTTAGAGGATATATTAAGAGCTTGTGTGCTTGACTTTTGGGGTTCTTGGGAGGATCACCTACCGTTGGCAGAGTTTGCGTATAACAATAGTTATCAGTCAAGTATTAGGATAGCATATTTTGAGGTTTTGTATGGTAGGCCGTGTCGATCTCCAGTGTGTTTGACCGAGGTTGGAGAGGCAGCAATTTTGGGACCTGACTTGGTGCGGGAAATGACAGAGAAGATCTCAATGATTCGCCAATGTTTGATGATAGCCTAGACTCATCAGAAGAACTACGTTGATCAGAGAAAAAGGCCTTTGGAGTTTTAGGTGGGGGATCACGTGTTTCTGAAAGTCTCGTCACGCCGAGGTTTGATGAGATTTAGCCATAGCGGGAAATTATCACCGCGTTTTATTAGGCCATTCGAAATCCTTGAGAGGATTGGGGAGGTGGCATACCGTCTACCTTTACCTTCTCAGTTGGCATCTGTGCACGGCATGTTATATATTTTCATGCTTTAGAAGTACGAGTCTGACCCGTCACATGTGTTGGATTAGGCTAAGTTACAAGTGGATGAGGATGTTACTTATGAGGAGCAACCCGTGAAGATTGTGGACACAAAGGTGCAAGTGTTGAGAGGGAGGACCATTGCTTATGTCAAGGTTCTGTGGATTTATCACGGAGTTGAGGAAACGACGTGGGAGCTTGAGTTCGAAATTCATGTTAAATTTTCGGAGTTGTTTGCTTTGTAACCTTGTGGCAAATTTTGAGGAATAAATTCTTTTAAGGGGGGAGAGTTGTGAGACCCGATTTATTTTTATTTTCATAACGTTTATAGTATAAAATTAAACATTAGTATCTAAGTTTTTGGATTGAAATGAGAAGTTTCTTTATCAAACTGGTATTTTGTCCCTATAAATTGTTTATTATAACTCTAGTCCAAATATGAGATTTCTTTGGTATGTTTTTGAAACTTGAAAAGATTTTTTAATTTTTTACTTGAAAATCTCTTGGATGTCTCAACACTAGAGCGGTGCTTTGTGCGCTCGAGAGAACAGTCGCTGTATGAAAAAGTTGAGTTTTGTTTTGAAATGAGCTTTTGGTTGGAGAAGCTTAGAGGTACCCTTTCTAGTTTTAAATTGTATGTTTTGTTAATTGTTTTACAAATAAAATCTCATTTTCGTTTGGGTTTTCGTAGAGTTTTGTGATTTGGAAATCAGGGCGTTACATGCCAACTTTATTTCATTTAGAAAACAAACACTTCTTATAAATACACAAAAATTAGTTCCTCTCCCCCTCCCTTACAATTCACAATCAGCCACAAATATAAGAAAGAAAAAGAAGAAGAAAAAGAAGGAGGATGAGGAAAACAAAAGCTAGAAAATCAAACTCAAAAAAACTAAGTCCAATTCTTCAGTTTTAAGATCCAACAGGAGGTAAGAAATTAATCTAATCTATCAATTCTTAAATCGAGAATAATATTTCTTCTCCTATTCTTAATTATCCGTACATACGAAGTTAGATTTTTCCATGAAAAGATGAACAAATAAGTAATTAAGCCATTAACAATTTTAGCTTCAAGTTTTTCAAGCAGAGAGGTCAAACGTTAAAAAAATTTAATTAATTCTTGGAACATCCCCTTGATATGATTTTTTATTCTAGAATTAGATATGGATGTTATCTTTCTAATAAAATCTATTTAAAGCAATTGGTCCTTGTAAATTAGAGAAAATGAGTTTTTTCCAAAATCGTGCGCTTTTTGTCACAGTTGGTTCAAGCGGCTAAACCTCTATCTTAGAGATTTCTTTTAGAAATATTTTCTTCATAAAAATTATTCCTAGCATATTATTCTAGTTTCATGAAGCATTTAAAGAATTTTGAATACCGTTTGATGGGTTAAAAGTATTTTCAAACAAAGCGGAGAAAATCTTTAATGGGTCAAAAGTATTTTCAAACAAAGTGGAGAAAATCTATCTCTGGGGATAGATTCGACACAATCTATTGCAGAAGTTAAAACCCTATTTTAAGTAATTGTTTTAAACATTGTTTCTTCATTAAAAATGTTCCTAAGAAGTTATTTTAAGTGCATGCAAAAAATGAGAATTTTTGAATGCCAACTCATAGGTCAAAACAAATTTTTAAGTGGAGTGACAAAAGCTATTTCTCTATGGATAGACCCGACCTAGTTTCTTACATAGGCCAAAACCCTTGTTTTTAATAAGATCTAGGAAACACTTCCTTCATGAAAACGTTAGAGGACACATTTATCTAGCTTCTATCCAAATTTCTTGTTTTGTAAAGTTATTTTGCTACATTAAAATTATTTTACTGTGGCTGTCATAAAATTTGGACAAAGGATGTTGGAGGTTAAAAATTAGAATTTGTGATCTTTGGTACTAGTTCCCTATGCTTGAATAATGACCTTTTTGACCTCAAATATTGGTAAGATGTTATAAGAAATGAGTTTTCTTTATCTTTAGGAAGAATAGAGCTATAATCATCAAACGTAGAAACCATCCGAAAACCCGACCCTTTCTTTTACGGTTTTGACAATAAGAGTTGGTGCCTACGTATACAACATGTTTTGATTGCTTTCTAGGCACTGGGGTTTTGACGCTGGAGGTTTGAGCTTTGCTTCGCTTAAGAGGAAGTGGGCTATTTTTCACTTAAACTATGTGACACTGCTTAAATATATTTATGAACAATGATTATGTAAAATATCCTCAAAAATGTTTGTACATCGATGATTTGAATCTTAAGTTTTGGTAAAAGATAGCATGATAATTAATATTTTCAAATGTGTTGATAATTCAAATAAGCTATATACGTTTTTGTAAAAAACATGGGTATGGAAGATGACTGATGTTAATGATATATTTTACTACAAAGTGCCAAGTTATTTTAGGTTTGCATCCAGTTATATCGCGTAAAGGGAGGTGCCTGATATGGGTTTTATATCCTGTTAGGGGAGGTACCTTGTATAGGTTTTATATCCCTAAAAGTAAGTTCCCGGTAAATGGGTTTATTTTTTCCTATAAAGGCACTTCGAGCTCTGACTCGGGTAATGCACATACTACTTTTGCTTGAAGAGTGGCCATCATTCCAATCATGTGCATATCCGTGTGTGAAAAATGGTTATAATGTGCTGTGACTGTTAAACCTTAATTATATTATTTTGAAAAATACAAATGGTAGCTGTTAAGCCTTAATTTATACATTTTTGAAAGGATAAAGTTATTTATAACTTATGAGATTAATATGCCAAGATGAATGCGGCGTTTTTCATCTTTTATTAAGATCGGATGAACTATCTAACAAAAATGTTTGATTACACTTCAACTTGGTGTTTGGTTTTATCTTATTCAATATAATATTAAGTGTACTCTTCTATAACTATTGTGGTTGCAGATAACAGGTTCTGCTAGAAGGTTTAGTCCACCATTGTCAATGTCTTGAGCTTAAGCTCAAAGTTTAGATGTCATTTTTGTTTTAATGGTATGTCATTATGAGACGCTTTATGTTGGAGACTATGTAAAACTTTATAACTCTAAGTGTATTGTATAGATCTTGGATGGAGTATTCCTGTATTGATTTATGAGATGGAGTATCCCTTGAAAACTCATGTTTCTCCAATGTAAATAATAGAATGCTTGTGAACCAAATTTGTATGAATGTTTTGTTCTTGGCTGTTTAAAGCCTCGTAGTCTTTTTGTGGCTACTGAAATGTGGAGAGATCATGCCCTCACTGCATAGGTAGAGTACTTTGCAAAAGCGGGGTTGACACGCCTACTCAATCATACTCCAACAATCTTCCAAGAACGAACGGGATTTAAAACTCGACTTGGGGATGTGGTCTCAAAAAATAAGGTTGAGTATTATATCGGGTGAGTATATAACTTGACAGAGTACCAACCCTCCAGAAATCTTTCTTTCTGTATGAAAACGGCGCCTATTTGTAGGCACTAAGGCAACACTGAGTTCCTCTGGCTTGCTGTCACCTGTCCATAAAGCAAGAAGGACGTGGTCGTGATCTTTGAACCTTGCGGCCGTGAAGAAAAAGTATGAATCATGATAGCCGTGACTTCCAAAGGTCGGGGCCATGTGTGAAATCGAAGCATCATGACGGCCGAGACATTCAAAGGGCACGGCCGGTTCTGAGATCGAAAAATCATAATGGCCGTGAGAAATAAAAGTCACAGCCGATTGTAGGATCGAAGCACCAAATCTAAAGCTAGCGGTTGTGAGGTTTTTGGAGGATCGGGTGTTTTCTTAGTTTTGAGTCGAGTTCTTGATTCCGTAAATGCTTGGAAGATCTTTTAACACAGATACATATATTTTCATCATTGGATAACACTTGCGGAATGCCTAAGATATGGCTTGATCAAATTAAGGTATCTACACTACTATAAAAAAATATTTTACTATTACTTTCTAATTGTATTTATTTTTTTTCTTCTGAAAGCATTATACTATTATTTTATTCTCAACTCTTTTTTAAGAAAGAAAGCTGTAAACTTATAAGTGATATTACTTTGAATGAACAATAATATCTATGTCTTGCACTTAATCACTTGAGGTGTTTAGATTTATTATTTTTTATTTTATTTATAAACTAAAACAAATATATAAAACAAATAGTAAGTTATTTTTTGTTATATATAAAAGTGATAAAAATATAAAAACAAATGTAAGAAAAAACAAGTGATTTTAAAATAGTAAATTTAAAAAAAAAACAAAAACAAAAAAGCCCAAAAAGCCTGAGCTTGTTGCCCAGGCCCATACACCCCTTGGGTTAGGGTTGGGCCTCCAACTCAAAAGGGCCTGGCTCGTCCTGAACTAGACAGGAACTGACAGGCTTGGATATAGTCAAAAGCATGTCAAATCGGGTCAAGTCAAGTCAAAATTACAACCATGCTCTCAATTGAGTTTTCTATTTATTTTTTTTCATTTTTATTGTAAATATCATTTATCTTTTCTCTCTCAACTTTCTTTTTATTCCTATGCCCTCACTATAGACTTCCCTCTTTTTTAATTTTTAATTACTTGCATTTTCTCTCTAATTTTTATTTTCAATTCTCATTTATCTCGCAATAAATATTCATAAAAACATCTATGAATTTGAAGAAAAAATAGTGACTACAACTTATTAAGATCTTTACCATAATATCTTATAACTTATAAATTTAAAAAATGACAAAAAAAATATGAAATTCTTTTTTAGGGAAAGAAAAATTTTCATTCCAAGTAATAGATAGTTTTCTCATTGAGACTATACATGTCTCATGCATTGTAAAAATTATTAAAGTTTTCTTAAAAACTCACGTTTAAGAATGATTTCAAAAAGTACATATATGACATTTTAAAATCACCTCATGATGTGTAAGTGTGATTTGAAATGACGATAAATGAAAGTAAAATTAAAGGTGTGCTGTCTTGTTTTTATCCTAAATCTGATTGAGGTAGGGCTTATAAAGAAAAATTGAAAAAGTGACTAGGCTTGATTGACGTCTGTTTGGCAATACTACTGTTTAGCAGTTTTTAATTTTTTATTACTAATTTAATTATAATGTATATATTTTTTTAAATACTTATAAATTATGTTATAATTTATAATTACTTTTACTTCTATTTCAGTTACAAATTATAATTTTTATCAAACACTTATAATTTTTAATACTAGTTATAATTTATAAGTTATTAACAGTAATTTTGTTAAACACCACCATAGCAATAGTAGTTTGCCAATATTAAAACAATAATATTATTATTAAAACAATAATTTTAATAAGAGTAAAAAATGCTACAAAATGTGAGAGATAATGATTTACGAGTTCTGAGAATTAAAAATATAAGGATAAGAAGTATACGAAAAAATGAGGGTTATGTTTGATATTTTCGTATGTTAGTCTTATGATGTTCTAAAAACTAAGCTTTATATTTATGAATGCATACAATATATTTATTTAATTAATGGAAGTGTTTGGAGACTGCCACTGTTAATAGTTTTTAGTTTTTTAGTACTAATTATAACTATAAGTTACAAATTTTTTTAAATATATACAATTTTTGTTATAATTTATTTATTTTTTTTTCAGTTACAAGTTACAATCTTTATCAAGTACTCACATATTCTACTATAAATTAAAATTTATAAATTACTAGCATAGTTTTCCAAATACCACCAATATAATCTTGGGGCAGACAAAGTGAAATGAAATAGATGAAGCAAATCTTATTCCAACTCTACTTAATTATGGGGACAAGAAAAATTTGGGTGTGATAGAGTGATACTGCACAAATTATTGTATGTATGGGTGACACTTACATTTTCTTTTTATATGTATAAGTATTTATCAAATTTAACTATTTTCACATGAATATTTTCATTCTCTATAATATAATAATTTATTATTATTTTTTATAAATCTTCTGTATAACAAGAGTTGCTGCTAGTACAAAATAGATAAATGATCTCCCTTTTAGAAAGAGGATAAATTTCTTTGTCATAAAAAGCAGCTAAGAATTTCAAAATCAAAATTTGGCTTCATCGATTTATACGCCCATACTTTGTTTATTATTATTTTTTTAAAACAAATTTTGGCTTCTAGTTATGAATTTATTTTAAAATAATTTCACTTGGTTGGTTGGAGATTAAATTCACTGTCATCTTACAGGGTTAAATTTACACGTGGGTGACAGAAACGTGCACCTAGGGGGGAACACTCTCTTAACAAGACTTGTACGTGCAAGGCCCATCTCAAGGTTTCATCTAGTTTTGCTGTTTCCTCTGTTAGAGCGTACGTGTGTTTTTTAATTTCACGTGTGTGCACCAAGTTTGAGATATTAATCGGTACCTATGGTATTAGTTGATGCGTATTAAAATTTTAAATTTTTAATATTGTTATATATTTTTAATATATTATTTAATATTATCTGATTGATACTATTTAATATCGAATGATATATAATTGTATTATCGATACCAATATCAATATCAGTATTGATACGTTCATTCGTATTCTGAACGTATCAAAAATACATTCAAAATTAAAAAACTAAAAACTTATGCTATTCATGCAGATTTTGAAATTACATTGAATAGTATCAATCAGATAATATTAAATAATATATTAAAAATATATAATTATATCATCGATACCAATATCGATATCAGTATTGATATTGCAATTTCAAAATATGCATGAATAGCATAAGTTTTTAGTTTTTCAATTTTAGATATGTTTTTTATACGTTCAGAATACAAATGAATATATTTGGAATACGTTTTGGATATAGATAGTATACTTTATGGAAATGTTTTCAAAAATTACTTTTATTTTTTAATTTGTAAAAAGTTATTTTTTTTTATTTACATGGTCTCTTGGTTTTATTGTTATGAATATATTATTATTTAGATTTTTTTTATGTTTCATGGAAATTCTTTTTTATTTAATATTTATTAGTTATTCTTGACTTAAATAGACATTAAACGTTTCAAAATAAAAATAAAATGAATTAACACTTGCGCTTAATATAGTTTTATAAATAATGCAATATTACAAATTATAAAAATTAACTTTTTTACAAACTTATTCTAACTGCACCCTCATCTTATCACTACAAGAAAATATACTTTTGCCGACTATTTTTGCCGACTAAATACTGTTTGGTCAGCGAAAGTATAAATTTTCTACGACTAAATAGAGTTTCGTCGGAAAAGGTGCAGACTTTCTGCGACCAAATGCACAATGGTCGGCCAAAGTACCCTTTTCCGCGATTAAAAACAGTTTGGTCGGCAAATGTGTATAGTTTTTCGCGGATAAAGGCAAGTTGATAGGCAATAGTGTCGAAGTATCCACGACCACATCAATATTGGTCGGCGAAAGTGTACGTTTTCACGACGAAACACACGTTGGTCGGTGAAACCGTACCATTTGCAACGACCAAGTCCATTTTGGTCGGCGAAAGGGTATGTTTTGGCGACTTAAAATGTATTTGTCGGCAAAAAGTGTAGTCTATTATGTTTTATATTTATTCCTATTACTATTACTGATTCTCCCGCCAAACGTTTGCCCCAACTTCGACGACCGAAGTGTTTGGCGCGCCTCTCATCAGTACTCCCAAACCCTAACCTCTGCACTCTCTCGCCTCTCACGCCGCCGGCCTCACCGACGCCTCTCACCTCCGTCCTCACCGCCGACTCCTCTCACTGCCGTCCTCAACACCGATTTGTCTCGCCGTTGTTTAGTCACCGCCGTCCTCAACGCCTATCTGTCTAGCCGTTGTCTCGTCGCCGCCGTCCTCAACGCCGATCTGTCTCGCCGGCCGTTGTCTCGTCGCCGCTGTCCTCAACGCCGATCTGTCTCGCCATTGTCTCGTCGCCGGTATCTATTGTCCGTTCACTCTTAAAACCGATCGATTTCAGATTTTTCTGATTGTATTTACTTCTAATGTCTTTACTTCAATTTTATTTTCTGATAATTTCTTCATTTTCCTCCTGCTATGTTGCTGTCCTTGTTGCTTTCTTTGTTTCTTTTTGGTGCCAACGGTATGAACCGAATCCCTAAATTACCTATCCTTATTGCAAGGAGAATGGGAAAAATGGTATGACCCTGACTATCTGATTGCAGTAGTACTCACATGGCCTTTCTATATAACAGAAATTTATGGAAGTAAGGTAAAGTTGTATCTTTACCTTTACAGAAAGTTTGATAATACTAGGAGGGACAGTTCAAATTTTGTTAACAGTCACTAATTAACAAAAATAAAAATAGTAATGTAAACAGAAATGCAGGCAAACAATAATAGGAACTTTTAATCTCGTGGTATGATTGAAATTTAAATGTTCTACTGTTCTTGCTTTTGGGAGAAACACTTTATGTAAAAGAACTTTCTTATGGTAGAAAGTGAATAATTTAGGGATCTTGATAAAAGGTGAAGGTTGGAGAATCTCAAAAGAAGGATTTGAAGCTCATCCAGAAAGTTTGGTTTTTGCCCTGATTCAATATTTTTAGGAACAACTTGAATTTAGAGGAAAAGGCAAAGAAAATGAAATAGGTTTATTTATGAAAATAAACTGAAGAATATGGATTTGGTCGAATTATGCTCTGAATTATGCCCTGATAAAAAAACAGTTGCTTGGCAATGGCTCATAAGGACAATTTTTTGCTTTTGTTTTTTTGTTTTTGGTTTTTTCTGGAAATAAATCTCTAAGTGGTTTGGGGAATTAGTATGCTCAAATTGAAGATAATTGAGGTGATATTAGTACTTCTTGTTGGAAGACATTTTTGTTAGAGCCTTGTTCTCATTATGTAGTTCCATTTATCAACCGGCATAAATGAGCACTTGACGTCTTGTTAAAAGTATTTGGAGTTAACTTTCAAGTTTTTATTTGTTTACTTGCCATCCTTCTCAAAGCATTTATATATTATTCAAACCAAAATAGCGAAAACAAGTGAATATATGTGAAACTCTTACCTTAGAATGTAAGGTGTGCCCAATTATTTTTGAAATTTTAATATAAATTACTAAGCTTGATGAAGTAGTGTGAGTTAAATTTCTTTGGTAGAATTATTATTGTAACTGAATGGGAGATGGGACCACTTCATATTAAAAGAGGACAATTTGCCCATGCATTCAACGTTTTAAAATTTTAGGAAAACATGGCCAAAAAGTGGTCAAGTCTCAAACCCTTAAAACATAATATTACCATGTATACAACGTTTTAAAATTTTAGGAGCCAATTTCCTCTAATTTAATGTTATGCAATTGTGTTGACAAAATTGCACTTACTACTCTCACACACTCCTAATTATTAGTATACCTTGTCGTCTTATCACTCTTTTCAATTGTCATCTTACTACTCTCACACACTCCTAAATATATTCTTAGTATATGATAATTTTTTATATAAATAAATAAAAGGTGCTTAACATATTTTAATTATCCAATCACAATTAAAAAAACAGGTCTTAAATTACTCAGAACATTTATTTTATCATTATCTTTCATCTTGAGACTCAAAGGAGCTCATTTTTGTAAATTACTCGGAACATTTATCATATTGACTTGACTAATTTGTAGGTGAAAAAAATGGACAAGAGTTGGATGACGATCAATAATAGATTAACAAGTCCGTAGTATAAAGAGGGAGTGAAGTCGTTTTTTGAATTTGCGATAAAAAATTTAGGACAGAAGGATGAAATTCGGTGTCCGTGTGTAGACTGCTTAAATTTAGAGAAATATAATAGTAAAATTGTCTACATTCATTTGATCCGAAGGGGAATCTCACAATCTTATACAACTTGGTTGTACCACGGGGAACCTGTTCCCAATCGTCAACCTCACTGTGTACCAAATCATGACGAGGACCACAACGTCGATGAAAGTAGTGGGGAGGTAATGGCAGGGGAAGTCCTTGAAAACAATGACCAGTTGCCCGAAATGTTGGAACAACTTTATAGGGGTGGCCTTGTGGATGATGACATCGATGAATTGCCTGATAGCTTTGAGAATAAAGATGTCCCGAATTTTGATAAGTTATTTAATGATGCTCAACGTAAAGTGTACCCGGAATGCGAAAGCATCGTGTTATCATTTGTTGTTAAGATGCTTCATGTTAAGGTGTACAATAAGTGGAGTAACAACTCTTTCAACATGGTTATGAAGATATTTAAGGGAATTCTACCAGAGTGCGATCCGAAAGTTCCATAGACTTTTTATGAAATTAAGAAATTCTTACGTGATTTGGGTTTGGGATATATTCCAATTCATGCATGTAAATTCAATTGTGCACTTTTTTGGAAGGAGAACATAAATCTTGAGAATTGCCCTATTTGTAATGAGCCTAGGTACAAGATGAACAATGGTCAGAGTAAGAAGCTTCCTCAGAAAATATTGAGATATTTTCCTTTGACACCAAGGTTGAAAAGATTATACATGTCGAAGAAAATAGTTACAAATATGAGGTGGCACAAGGAGAAGCATGTAGATGATGGAGTTTTGAGGCATCCTGCTGATGGCGAAGAATGGAAGAACTTTGATCGGCAACATCCCGAGTTTGCTCGGAATTCGCGAAATGTTAGGTTAGGATTAGCTACTGATGGTTTCAATTCTTTTGGCAATATGAGCACATCATACAGTATGTGGCCCGTTATTGTAATGCCTTATAATCTCCCACCATGGCAGTGCATGAAAGAGTCTTTTTTTATGTTGTCATTGCTTATTCCTGGTCGATCGGCACCCGAAAGAGATATTGATGTCTATTTGCGGCCATTAATTGATGAGTTGAAGGAGTTATGGGAAGATGGTGTGCAAACTTATGATGCCTCCGATGGACAGATTTTTATAATGCATGCAGTTGTAATGTGAACCATTAATGACTTTCCTGCATATGGTAACATGTTCGGGTGGTCTACGAAAGGTTATTTGGCTTGCCCTACTTGTAACAAGGATGCATCATCGCAACGTTTGAAAAATAAGATAGGGTATATGGGTACTCGTCGATACTTGCCTCATAACCATAGTTGGCGAAGGAGTAAGCTCTTTAATGGCCAAATTGAGGATAAACCTAGACCTGTCAAGTTAACGGGGGAACACATTTTAGAGCAGATTATACAGGGACATATAAGCCATTTGGAAACTATATAGGCAACAACAAAAGAAAGAAAGATGAACATCGGCCCACTTTGAATTGGACAAAAAGAAGCATTATGTTTGATCTCCCTTATTGGAAGACACTGAAGCTCCGGCACAATCTTGATGTCATGTACATCGAGAAGAACATATGCAACAATTTGATTGGCATACTCTTGAATATTGTTGGAAAGAACAAGGATACAGAAAAGGCACGCATAGATTTGGAGGATATGAAAATATGGAAAGAGTTGCATCTAAAGAGGCGTGTAGATGGGTCTCTTGAGAAACCTCTTGCGTTGTACACATTGTCTTCGGTAGAGAGACAAGATTTTTATGATTTTCTAAAATCGATTAAGTATCCTGATGGCCATGCAGCAAACATAGCAACTTGTGTAATTGAAAAAGGTGGTAAATTATCAGGCCTTAAAAGTCATGATTGTCATGCGCTTTTACAACGGCTTCTTCCGATTGGGATGCGTGGGTACCTTAATAAGGAAATTGGGACCACACTTTTTGAGTTAGGAAATTTCTTTCA
>JAOTRH010090841.1:0-16561 GCA_034768845.1 Heliamphora exappendiculata
CATACAAAAAATAAATTTTTTTTAATTTTATAAATTAGAAAAAAAGAGTCATTAGATTAGATAATTATTATTAATTTGTTATATGTTATTTATTTTTATAAATTTTTTGTTAGATATTTGTCATTTCTTCCACTAAATAGTTTGTAAAATAATTATTTAAATTTTTATTTCATACTTTTATGATATTGTATGGGTGCAAACTTTTATTTGTTATTCATTTTAAACTTTTAAAATTTATACATAGTAAATTTTTTAATGCGAGTAAAATAATTTTTAAAATTCATGGAATTATGGTTCCAAATCGAATCAATCCAATTTTTATTAGTTTGATTTGGTTTGGTTCTACAACATGATTGTGTTGGTTCTGGGTCCAAAAAAATTAGAACCGATAAAAATAAATTCGATCCTAATTTTAATATGAAATCGATCCATATGCACCTCTAGTTGATGCAGTGAGACGAACCGACTAGAAGAATAACAACTTCAAAACTCAAAAGACAATCTAAATTAGAGATATTCTATAAAACACAAACATAATAATAGAAAAAACTTTTAATAATAATTATATCATGTTTGTAGAGGTCAAATTCTAATCGAATAAGGAAACTATCAATTAGGTTGGCACAATCGCGCTAAATTTAAAATTATGAAAAAAATTATAAAAAATGAAAAATTTAACTTGAGGCTAAATTTGACTATTAAAAACATAATGAAGTTTGCCAAAACAAATGACACTGAAAATTTTTTTTTAGAAAAAGTTATTATTAAAATAAAAATTTACTAAATTGGCAAAATTACGAATTTCAAGACCTAAATGATAGAATTTAACTAAAAATTGAGTTAGGTCATATCATAGCTATGAGTCTTATCTTGTTCTTTACGCCTTTTTCAATTGAACATGGATCTTTGGAAACTAATTTGTCAATATCGACGAGTTGCACATCTAGTATCATCTCTTAGCTTTCTGACTATTGTATATTTCCTTAAAAGAGAAGGCAACGAATGGGGAGAGGGTCTTGCTGTGATGGACTCAGAGCAAGAGCTAATATGAGCTCAATTATATATTTTTCAAAATTCTCAAATTCAGTTGAAATTATTTATTATGTTGAACTAATAAAGTAGATAATTCTTAAAAAAATAATTCAGATCAATTAGATATTGTTATCTATGTGATAAGAGTATATTTGTTTAGAAAAAATTAATTAAGTTATAATATTTTAAAAATAAACTGTCAAATAAATGTATCTGGATCATATAACTATTAATGTTAGATTAATCTGATTTTTTTATAGAGATTACTCACTTGATGATTTCAATATAATGAACAATTTTAATTGAATTTCAAGATTTTCAATAAAATGTTATTGAGCTCACGGCATCTCCTGACGCAGGAACAATAGGTCCGAGCTCTATATTAGAAGTTCAAACAATATAATAGTTTAACTAAATAATAAAAAAACTTCACAAAAGACGAAAATAAAAAAAATAAAATAAGCAAATAAATTATTAGTCCCCATTTGTATTTTTATTTGATTTTTTAAATAAATATTAGAATTACATTATTTTTAAATTTAATGAGCCACTCAAGGAACATAACTCTTTTATCAAGAAAATCACTAAATAGTATTTTGTAACAAATTATCTAAGGCCATGTTTGTTTTGACGAATTAATAGTTCGTCCGGACTATTATCCAGAGTATAGTCCAATACCGCGTTTGTTAAGTTTTCGGACTAATAGTCTGGGTGGATTAATCCGGACTATTAATCCGCCAAATAGGAGATAATTAGTGAGGGAGAGGTGTGGGATTAGGAATGATTGAATTAAGGAGTGAATTTAAAAAATTTAAAAAATAATAAAAAATATTAAAATATTAAAATAAATAGCATAAAATTTAACAATAACATAAAATTTAACTTATTAATTTATTTAAATTAATTTTATAATAAATTAACTTAATATAATGGTAAATTATTATCTAATCCGTTATTTAATCCCACTCAATTCAAACACAAAAAAAATAATTGAAACTCACTACTAATCCCACTTCATTACCAATCCGCCTCTTACTACTAATCCAATTCAATTCAGTCCGGATTATCAAACGAGCCCAATAGAATTAAGACTTTATAGTATTATTTTTTGTTTGTTTTTTGATTAAAGTTTTATAAATGTTAAATAAGTCCAAGTTAAAACATAGTTTGAGATTTAAGTGTTGAAGCTAAACTCGAACAATTCGCTATACGGCTTAATTTATTTTGTGATCTATAAGATTGAAGTTTGTATGATATGAAATAAAATTAAAACCGAATATATTTTAAATTTATTAATTTTTAATTTTAACTCAAACAATTTGTTACTCTACACCTTTCAACTCTTTTAAGTAGTAGTACCATCAATATTCTTCATCCTGACCTTCCAAAATCTGAGGGAAATATTGAATTAAAAGTGCGAGAGAAAAAAAAATTTATGCAACAAAAATCCAAAATTTAGTAAGTGATTGAAATAAAATAGGTTTTATTCTCTTCACCCAATTGTTGGAGTGGACCCAAATTCTACCCACTCAGAGTGCTTAATTGATCTATACTTTTATGCCATACATAATAGAATATTCGTATACCACAAAATTTGCAACCATTCTTTCTTTCTAAATATTACATGAATAATCGTATAAAGTTACTATATAAAATTTACATTTTTTGTACAAGTTTGTGCATACATATGACTTCTTACGCCAGATGCATAAGGAATTATTTCTATTTTTTTACGTTCCAAATCATTCCGTGAGCATTGCATTAAGCTGCAGTTATTCATTTTTTGAATAGGGGCATTAGTACCGAAATAATTTTCTATACTGAATCTCTTTACAACTCTTTCAATAAATGCTTTCTAAGACAATTTTAACAATTCACGTGTTCTATCATGAAATATTTCTGTTCTTATTACATAAGTTGCCTTGGCCATATCTTTTGTTTCAAAGTTCTTTGAGAGAAACTTCTTCGTTTTATACAATAAACCAATATCATTGCTGGCAAGCAACATATCGTCAACATATAGAATAAAAAATATAAACTTGCTCCCATTAATCTTTAGATATATACACCGATCAATGGTGTTTTTTTTAAATCCAAAAGAAATAATAATATTATTAAACTTAAGATACCATTGTCGAAAAGCTTGTTTAAGTCCATATATTGATTTTTTAAGTTTGTAAGCCAAGTGTTCCTTTCCCTTAATAGAGAAACTTTCAGGTTGATCCATATAGACATCTTTATATAAACTCCCATTTAAAAAATAATAATTTTTACATCCATTTGATACAACTCTAAATCATAATGAGCTACCAATGCCATAATAATCCTAAGCGAGTCCTTCTTGGATATAAGCGAGAAGTTCTTTTTATAATTAATGCCTCATTTGTGAGAAAAATCTTTGGCCACAAGTCTAGCTTTATGTCTTGTAGTCGCGTTTGGTCTTAAAGACCCATTTGCAACCAACTTTCTTGTATCTTTTGGGCAATTCAACAAGATCCCAGAGTTCCTTCCGGTTCATTGATTTCAACTCATCATTTATGGCATCAATCCATTTAGTAGAATCAACACTTTTCATGGCTTTCAAAAATGAAATTAATTCCTTACTTGTCCCAATATCATAATCAGATTCTTCTAAATATACCACATAGTCATCTGAAATAGCTGATCTCCTTTCTCTTCGAGACATTCTTAATGCTATTTCTTGTGCTTCTTCTACCACTTGTTCATTGGTGACAATTTCATTACAAAATTGTTGTTCATTTATTTGTTGTTCCATGTCATGATGTTGTTTAACAACACTATGAATAACAACTCCTTTTGAAGTTATAGGTAGTGGTGCTTGTACCTTAACTTCTTAGATAACCACATTTCATGATATTTCAGTCTACTGGTTTTACCATTTTTAATGAATTTGGCATTATCAATTTCTACAATTCTCGTACTACGATTAGAATAGTAAAACTTGTACCCTTTGAATTATTAAGGGCAACCAATAAAGTAACCACTGATCGTTCTAAAATCTATTTTTTTCATGTGGATTATAAATTTTAAACTCCGCTAGACAACCCCAAACATGTAGTTGTCTTAAACTTGGTTTCCTTCTTGTCTACAGTTCAAAAGGAGTATTTGAAACTGGCTTACTAGGAATCCGATTTAAAATATACACATCGGTCTTAAGAGCATGCACCCATAATGAAATAGGTACTGTGAAATTACTTGACATATTTCTAACCATATCTATTAGAGTACGATTACGCTTTTTAGCTACACCATTCTGCTGTGGCGTTCCTATCATAGTATATTGAGCACAATACCATCCTTTTCAAGGAGTTTAGCAAATGGGCTTGGGCGTTGCCCTGGCTCGTCATATTTTTCATAATATTCACCACCGTTATATGATTTGATGATTTTCACATTTCTATCTAATTGCCTTTCTACCTTAGTAATGTATACCTCAAGGGTGTCCATTGTTTGAGATTTGTCGCGCAATATATAAATATAACTGTAACGTAAAAAATTATCAATGAAAGTAATGAAATAGCTTTCTCCACCAAAAGATGGAGCATCAAAAGGCCCACAAATATCTATATGAAAATTTCAAGAAGCCTTGTACTTCTTGTAGCTCCCTTCTTGGTATGTTTAGTTTGCTTTCTCTTAATGCAATCCACATATACACTGAGATCAGTAAAATCTAGATTAGGAAGAATATCATATTTTACTAATCTCTCTAGCCTTTTATGAAAATATGTTCCAGTCTTTTATGTCATAAACTTGAAGAGTTTTCATTTATTAGACTACGTTTTGTTCCAACATTATAATACAGAGAAACAATAGTTTTAGCAAACAAGTTATCAAGATTTAATTTGTATATGCCATCACAAAGAATACCAGAATCAATAAAAGAGGTATTCTTAAATAAATTGAAACTTTTATTACCAAATTTAAAAGAATATCCATCAAGATTAAGTTTAGATAAGGAAACTAAATTTTTGAAAATAGAAGGAACATAAAAAGTCAGAAACAAATCCAAATGATAACCAGTATCTAAAGATAATCGATAGGTCCCAACGGCTTCAATTAGAGATTTAACCCGATTTTCCATGAATATGAAATTTTTAGCGGGGCTTATGTTCTAGATTGAAAGGCATCTCTACATCGTATTAGAAACATGAGTTGTAGCACCAGAGTCAAGCCACCAAGCATTAGAAGGAGCTTCAGTTAGGTTTGGTTCAAAACATACAGAAATTAAATTCTTACATTTCTTTTCGAACCATGCCTTACGTTTCTGACAGTCTTTCTGATAGTGTCCCGACTTTTTACAGAAGTGGCACTTATCACTGGCTTTTTCTTTCTTATGAACCTGAGAACCATGAGCAGGCCCAATTGCCATTGGTGGCCTTTGCTTCATATTCTCTTCAGGCTTTATGGCTTTCTTGCTGGCGTCTTGGATTACTAGGTGAATAGAATGAAGTCCTAATTGTTTTAATCTTGTCTGTTCTTGAATAAATATATTAGCCAATTCATTCACGTTTCACTTATCTTTCATAGTGTTATAATTGATCTGAAATGGCCTATACTGAGGAGGCAAGGAGTTTAGAACAAATTGCACAAGAAAATATTCATCCACATTCATCCCAAGATTGTTTAGTTGAGCAGCCAAAATTTTCATTTCAATGACATGCTCATGTATCCCAGTACTATCAAATTTCATGGTGGTAAGCTTAGCCATTATTGTCCCAATAAGAGACTTATCAGCAGCTCAAAAACGCTTTGGAACATTTTCTAGGTATTCTTTAGTATCGTCAGTTTCAGAAAGTGTTGTCTTAATATTGTTCGTCATAGTCATTCGCGTAAACATAATATTTAGTTTGTTCGATTTTTTCTATCCTGCATATATAGTATTTTCTTCCACACTACCTGAATCAGTAATAACATGTGATTTTTTGAATAATAAAGTAAGGTCAAGATTCAGAACACCAAGGTGAAACATGACTTGTTCTTTTCAATAAGAGAAATTTGTTCCATTAAGTATTGGTCCAAACGAAACATGCAAATGTAGCGAAATAGGAACTGACAGTGCAATCAATGATTCATGCTCACTAGTTAAATGCTTTGATTTGATCAATAATATGACAAGATTAAAAAAATAAATAAATAATAATAAACAGTATTACTATGATCTACCATTGGAATAATCTTATAGTATACTATTAATATTTATGGTAATTTCCTTTTATCAATAGGACTAATTAATAAAATATTCGTAATTAAGTAGGACCATTACCTTTGGGTATCTAGTTCCAATCTTAATTATGAATACTTATTAATTATCCTATTCTAATTCGTTAATTATTTGAAAGTGGTGCACCTTTGGATCAACCTAATATTCTTATAATTAAAAATTACAATTTACAAAAAATTATTAATTTTAATATTTGGAAATAAATATTAAATTTTCATTATTTGATTTAATATCTACAAAATATTCCGGTTGGGTTACTTTGGTGACTACCAAACTGTTGGCCTACCTAGGTTTCAACCTGTTTTGATGATAACAAACCAAAATTTCTAATTGTACAAATTGAATGTATTCACAGGATTTCAATGACACAAGCACAATTGAGAAAGCAAAATGAAAGCCATGAAGTATGAAGATCATATTCAAGCGGCTAAGATCCATGGAGCATGAGAAAAACTATCAAGAAAAGAAAAAGACTTGAAGAACTTGAAAATTTTTTAAGTGTAAATGCACTAGGACCTATGTAAGTTCATGTACCATTGGTTATATGTGTGAAAGCTCATAGGAGACCTTAGATGGACCATAGATTTGTTAAATATTTCATGGAAAATCATTTTCAAAGTATAAAATGTGTTTTAAAATGTTTCAAAAGAAGTTCGATCAAAAATATGCAAAAATTGTGTGAAAAAAATTGACATACCTTCAGTATTTTGGCTGTAACTTTTTTTATAAAATGAAGATTGTTATGAGGTTTGAACCATTGGAACGTAGACTTCTGGGGCTTCAATTTGAACACAAGAATGATCCTATTCGGAGTTCGAAAGAATGAGTTATGGTCATTTGAAGTCGGACAAATTATGTAGTCGCGAGTCAGTAGACCGAGGATCAGATCTAGTCGACTGAACTAGCTTCTTCAGTCGACCGAACATGCTAATTTTTGAATTTTGAACTTAACGGCTAGTTTGACATTTTCTTATTTGTCCCAACGGCTAGTACGAACTTTTGGCCTATAAATAGAGCATTTGAGCTCTGATTTTATATATTTCAAATCTTCAAATCAACTTTCTCATATATATCAATTTTGTTTTTCAAATTCTTCATTTTTATGAATCATTTTTTAGAGAAAATCTTCGAATTCCTCCATTGAGCTTCGCACTTATATATCATTGGGAGTGAACATTAGAGTGCTTTATTTTTGTATTCACTTGCTCGCCAAAGGAACTTATTCATTGTATCATCCTACTTGGATTCCTTGTAACTTGAGAATGCGATTATCAAGAGAGGCCACTCCGCCTATTGAAGGAGAGAGGAAACTCCGCCTATAAGAAGGAACTTGAGGAGGGAACATCCTCAAGAGAGGCTACTCTGCCTAAACTAAGGAGAGAGGCTCCTCCAGCTATTGAAAGAGAGGTAGTAAGAAATCTTCATAGTGATTGGTTTGAGAGAAGGATGTAGGCCATTGTGCCGAACATTGTAAAAATTGTGAATCTTGTAAAAATCGTTGTGTTCATCTTCTTGCTTGCTTATTTCTTTTATTTACTTCATTATTGATTCTCTTAACATTACACACGTTTACACTTAAGTTATTTCATCATTTGATAATTTGCTTTCCAAGTAATATTATTGCACTTTAAATTTTTATCAAGAGATTAATCTACTTGCAAATTAAAATTGAAAGCTATAAAACAAAAAAAGTGTTCTTAATGTATATTTGCAATTGAATCTTTTATTTCTCACATTTTTTAAATCTTAAAGCTAGAAAGTTTTTGTTTAATTCATTCTTTTCACTTTGGAAGAAATATTGTTAAATTAAAATATTCTTGTATCTTAATCTAGAGATCATATTTGATAAATATTAAATTTGAAAGCTATACTTTAAAATTTTAAAACTAATAGAGTGTTGTATTTGATTAACAAGAAATTTTAAATTTTGTTTACACTTATGCTTAATTATTTCAACACAAAGTTTTACTTATAAGTTTAATACAGATTTACTTGTGTTTTAAATAAGTAATATTTTTGTGAAGTAAAGATCATACGCTTGTGTTTGATTATTTAATCTAATTTTTTTAATATCAAATTCACCCTATCTCTTGGGATTACACATTTATTATCAATTCGTATCAAAGCGGGTCATATTTTTCATAAAATAATTTTGTGAAAATATTCATGACTCAAATCAGTGCACCTCATTTTGGAAAGAGACAATCATCCGCACGACCTCTTTTATTTTGTGGTATGCATTATACTTTTTGGAAACAACACATGAAAATTTTTATTTAAAGTATGAATCGGCATACTTGGCAAGTTATAAAAAAAGGCGATTATATTTCCATGAAATTAATTGATGGAAAAAAAGTTTCTAAACTAGATCATGAATTAGATGATTATGATATGAAGTTTTTGCAAATAAATTCTAGTGCTATTAATGTTTTATACTGTGCTTTAGATGCAAATGAATATAATAGAGTTATGACTTGTATAAATGGACAAGAAATTTAAAAAAAGCTTAAAATCACTTATGAAGGAACTGATAATGTTAGAGATTCTAGAATAGATCGATTAACAAGTGAATATGAGTCTTTTAAAATGCATACTCATGAATCAATTTCTGACATGTATACTCGATTTACGTATATTATAAATTCTTTACATGCTCTTGGAAAGATTTACCCTTCTTATGAATTATTGAGAAAAGTGCTTAGGGTTTGCCACCAATATGGGAAGCTAAAGTCACAGCCACCACGGAGGCTAGAGATTTAAATAAGATGACATTGGATGAACTCATCGGGTCACTCCTTACCTATGAGATGTCAATCAATGATAGAGAAATCTAGCTTAACAAAGGGAAGATGGCTGTCTTCAAAACATCAAATGAGGATTCATACAATGAGGATGTAAATATTTGCTATATGACTCATAGTATTGGCGAGATAAATTCTAAAACTACAAGCACTTTAAAAGAATTAAATCCAGTAGTGATGAATCACTTCCTATATGTGAGGAACTTCAAGAAGAATATAAATGTTTATATAAATGTTGTTTGAAGTTAGGCAAGAAAAATACTTTTTTGAAAATAGAAATTGAAAATCTTTCAAAAGAACTTATTGAGTTAAAACCATCTTATGAGATTTTTGAAAAAGATCATAAAGTTGAAATTTTCACTATTGAAGAAGAAAATGATTATTTAAGAAATGAGCTTAAAATAATAAAATTCTCTTGTAGCGAAAATGAGATTATTGGTCTAAAGAGAAAAATTAAATATTTGAAAATCTCTTCAAGTAGTACTTGTTTATATTGAATGAAAAATGGTTATATTCGGTATATTTGCCCTTATAGAGAAAAAAGAGGTGTTGATAAAAATATCATTTGAAAACTGAAGAATGCTAATCCTCATGGATCCAAGAAGGTATGAGTACCAAAAGATCCCACTTAAATTTATTTTGTAGGTGCTTGGATGCCTCCACTCGAGCGATCAAGTATATCATAGTAAGTGGAAGCCAAAACACGTGTAGAATGTCAAGTCAAAGTTTCAAAATAGTTTATTACTTGAGACTTGACAAAGTTAATACTCTAATGGTATAATCTTTCCTACTTTTTTGGTATCAAAATGGTTTCATAATCTTTATCATACATGATTATGAAAAATAACTCATTGCATGAAAAATGGTAAATATCATTTTGAAATTCATTAATATATAAATTGGATCATTAAACATAGCGATGTGCTCTTAATGTGGACCATAATATTATTTGTACTTAAGTCATGTATTATATTTTTACTGAAAATCTTATGTGCTATGATTTAGAAAATAAATATCTTTGTTGAAATTCTTAAATCATATATAACAATGAAAAATGTCTCCCTACATGAAAATTGGAGATATTTTTTTTTGAAAGTCATCAATATGAAAATGAATCAATTCATAATATGCTATGCCGTAGAGATAATTCTTTTATGTACAATTTTCATACTCATTAATTAGTATAATGACAAAGAGATCTAGATGATTATATCTTTTTGTCATAAATAAATTTCATGTATGAAGAATACCAGATTTGAATGAAGATTAAAAATAATTTTTTTGATATCATTTTCTAAAATGTCATAACAATTGGTATTATGTGCTATACTTTGAAAATAAATTTTTTTTGCACATGAACGATAAATGGATCATAATTTTCTCATGTACATTCATTGTTCAATAAGTAAAAGAAAAATTTTTCTATCATTTCAACGGGTATGATTTGAGTTAATAGAAATGATATGCAAGAAATTATACTTTTTGAAATTTAATAGGTGTCATAATATTTTTTCTGTATATCAATTATTAAATTGAAATAGAGTGAAAAATATTTTTCTTATTTCAATTGGTATTTTTATGAAAGATGTTATGAAAGTGAAAAGGTTTATTGTTGTCCTAAAAATTTTAAACTATGGCACAAGATTTCAACATATGCACAAATAGCAACTTTGAAAATCATTTGCATATTATCTACCCATGCTTCGAATTAAGTATTTTTTTAATGCCTTAAAAGTGATTTTATAAAAAATTATTTTCATTATTGATGTAAAAATGATCATTTTCAATGGTTTTTTTAGGAAATGGGGAATAATAGTTGACAATTGGTATCAGAGCGAGATTGCAGGTTCGAGTCTCCATTCGGTAGTTTTTGGAGGGGATTGTTGGTTTTATGGGAACAGAATCTCCCTTAAGGGACTCGCTAGTACGTGGGGGTCCCCTTCCACGTGTCATCGGGACTGACCGCCCATCCTGTCGGTGTACCACGTGTGCACTGGGAAGCAGCCCCTTAGGCCCATCCGCAGCTCGTATGACGCGGGGCTTTGCGCTATCATGAGTATAAGGAAATAAAGTTACGCATTCACCACCACCTGCGGGTTTGGGTGATATGATAAGCGCTTAATCCTGACACAAACCGTATCATAATATAGATTTTAAATCAAGTTAATAATTTTTGCATAAATATTAGACGAATAATAAAATTATTCACAATATTATATCATCATAAAACATAAATAAAATTTATTAATCTTGCAAAAAATTGTTGCCATTCAAATAAATTTATTCAAAAAGGGCCCATAATTATTATATATATATATAATCATTAAGATAATCACTACACATATATAAGCAACAATTGATCAATAGACAAATTGCTTGGCCTCTTGGCGTCGGAAGTAGGTGGCGGTGCCTTATCGCCGTGGTTTTTTTATTTTTTATTTACTCAATTTATATACGTGTAATAGTAAAAAAAAAAAAAACAAATGAATAATACTTAATCCAATGCTCCCTCATCATAAGTTAAGGGTAACAAGACAAAATTAAAGAGTTAAACCCTATCACTCTCTATATAAAGGTTTTGCATTGAAAGTAAATATATAATCTATCACTTCATCTTTTTACGTAGTATTCTCTCTTAAGATCTATCTGATTTGGACATCGAAAGTCTTTCGCTAGCGACCGATCAAATGGTTTGTATTACCGGTACAATGCCATGCAGCTCTTAAGAGCTCAGTTATTTTTGCTTTCATCAGATTTTTAATCGTGACAAAGAAGATAAAAATAATTTTGATCCTCTCTATATATATATATATATATATATATATATATATATATATATAAAACATAAAATAACATTCAACTTTGCACGAAAGGAATTCGGGGATTGCACAAAAATTGTAGATGCAAAAACAATTAACCGTTTCATCAATCTACATAAAACAATGTCAGAAAATTCTAAATTATTCATGAACATATCTGCACTCTCGCCATCATTTATACATCAACCACTGTTTATACATCAACCGTGGGTTGGAGACTACACAGAAACCATTAGAATGCTTTGGCAACCAGCAATGGTGTATGTACTTTATGTATATATAAATACTTATGCATGTATTTGCATAGCATCATTATAAAAATACTGCACAATTAATGTTTGTATATTCCAGTGTAAAATTTAAATATTAGCTAAACACGAAACCGTAAGATTGATTATATCATCAAATAAAACTATTTATTCATTAATGGAAAAACATGATCTTCTTAATTACTTGTTCTCAAACCGCCTGAAAATTAATTTCTTTATGTAATAATATTTTTCTAGAATTTAGAATAATCACGATTTTCATAATATCATAACATAATGCGAAAAACAAATTAATATTCTTGAATTTATTATTGCTTTTGGTTTCACGAACACTAGACTTGAAGTATTGATAGAATGATGGTTTCTCTCTCTTACCCTCTTTATGTCTATAAAATATTCAGTATTCTGAATATACTTTTATAAGTGGAAAGCAGATTAGTTTTTTAATCTCATTATATTTTTACTAGCCCATCATAGTATAAGTGTTATTTATAAATAATTTTTTTTCAGTTATTTAATTAAATAAAAATAACTATAATGAATTGATAATTATCTTATTAAACATATAATATATATATCGTAATTATGTGGAACACAGATTAAATATATATTTAATCTAACACGTGGTTCTGTATATGTAAAAGTGCTGTTAATAATTACCAAAAAAAAAAGTGCTGTTAATTTTTTGATAAAACAAAAGTATCTTTCGATTTATATTGTTGAAATAATTCAAAAAAATAAAAAATATAATTTAAAATATTTTAACATGTGAAAATAAGCAAAACTTTAATTATTTAAGAAAAAATTAAGCCTAATAGTGTACATTTAAACATAACTATTGGCCCTATTTGGGCTAAAATTTTAAATCTTTGCTTATTTTTTGTTCTTTTAAAACTTTATTCAGCTCTTGGTTAAATTTTTTATTTTTTGAATTATCATGATGAGAGGAACTGATGCTTTTTAAAAATCTGATCAAAAAAATAAAAGATTCACTAAAAATAAAAATATAAAATATAAAATTTGATTTATTAATTTATTTTTATCTTTTCTAAACTTTATTTATATTTATATATTTTTTATTTTTTCAGATCGTCTAAATAATAATAGTAAAAAAATATAATAATTTAATCATACAATAAAAAAATTAATAAAAAATAAATAGATAAACAATAACTATTCTCCCTATTTGGGCTAAATTTTTAAAAATTTATTTATTTTTGTCTTTTGTGAACTTTTTCTAATTTTAAGTTAAATTTTTTATTTTTTTAAATTATTTTAATAAGAAGAACCAATAAAATAAAAGCTTTTAATAATAAAAAATTCACTTTTAAGATAAAATAAGTAACATAAAACTTAGCCTGTTAACTTATTTTGATTTCTTTTTATTTTCTTGAATTTTATATATTTTGATCAATATTTTTTCACATTTTTAACTCTTCTAAATTATAAAAATAAAAAAATACAAAATTTTAATTAAAAAAATAAATAAATAAACAATTATCCCAAACATGCGATATATTAATTATTTTCCCCACGCGATGGATGGATTCGGGGTTCACCCTTCACCGCCACCAAGCGCTAATCCAGAAGACACGCGGTGAACGTCAACTCTTTACGTAATATCAAAATGAAAAGTGGCTAAATTCCTTTTATTTTTCTTTTGTAATTCTCCATTTCCCCTTAAAACGAGTTCGAAACCGAAGAAGCAGCATACCCTAAAGATCTTTTTCCCCTGTCTCGGTAAATCTTATCTTCAATTAGTACAATCAATCTGAATATGCATGTGTATATCTGCGCATTTACTATATATCTATCTATATATACATCGTTTATATGCGTACATTCTGCGTTATTTTATGATTTCGATTGTTAATAAGTGATCGTTATGGCTCTCTCCTTTGTTTCCGTACGTGTTCTTGGATCTTTTGTTTGCTTTTAGGGTTTATGTATGTGGTTATTGATTCTTTAAATTTCTTTCGATGTTTCTTATGATAGATCGTTGTGGTGTCTTCAATTTAAACTGGGTTTTATCTATCTATGCTTATGGGGTTCTAAACGAGTAGTTTTCTTGTCTTTTTTGGTCGATTTCATGCTTTCCTTATTATCTTTTTAAGTGTTGGCAAAGAGAGAAAGAAAGTGTTGTGTTTTTTTTTGAATTTTCACCGCCCGAATCGTATATTGTGTTCTTGAATTGTCACAGTTCGAATTGTATGTTGTGTTTTTGAATCGTCACGGTCCGAATCATATTGGATCTCTTCTTTAGTGGTAATTACATCAAGATACTTCATTTTTTTGCCAGTACTATGTTCTTTAGATTTCTCAGCCAATGAAGGAATTGCAATGGTAGCCTATATAATGGATAAAAGAAAATTGTGACCTGACAACTATAGGGGCTGCAATTATTGTTGTGTAGAGAAAATGCCATAGTGAGAATAGGAACCACAATTTAGCCATGGCTACTGAAGTCAAAGTACTAGGATTAGCACTATAAGAACAAATTGCTGACATTTGTTACTAGGCCAAATCACAACTATGTATTCCTTCATCTCTTGAACATTTATATGACATGGAGTTGTAATTTTTTTTTTCTTTTCTTTTCTTGGATTGTGTAATGTTGTGAAAAAGAAATTAGAATAAATTTTTTTGAATGTCATCATCCTCTCTTCTCGTTATTAGGTTTTTACAAATCAAGATGTTACAAGATATTTGTTTTTGAATTTTCCATATTATTTTAATGATGAATGGGATATTCCTAATTTTATTCACTGTCATTCATTTTTTTACTTTTCCCTGGAACAAAATTATTTTTAAATTGTACTCTATAACATCTGAAAACCACTCTTCTCTCTGTTTCTCCATTGTTGTACATGTTTTTCCCATAACCGGAGATCTTACAACTAATTGGCCTGAACATAACGTTGTTCTATTTCATTATTTTCCTGAACTGATGTGGGATGTTTTGGCAGTGAGAATTCTGTGCTAGTGTTATCAACTCTTGTGAATTGGTTATGGCTTCGAAGAGGATTCAGAAGGAATTGAAGGACCTGCAGAGGGATCCTCCTGCATCTTGCAGTGCTGGTGAGTTCCACTGCTTATTCACATATTTTGACTTCTACAAGTTGTACTGCTTGCAACTTACATGCATAAATCTCTTCCTATCTAACCTATCCAGGAAAAGTGTTTGTTCTTGCATGAAATGAAAATTGAATTCGTGTAGGACAATATGTTAATATTCCTGTTGCTTGCATTGAGAAAGTTTCAACATAGTTTTTTCTTTTTAACCCAGATCACCCCCCCAAACATCCCCCAATTACACCGTATTTTGAATCTTTGATGGTTAAATGAGCTTGGCCCATTTTCTAGCACAAACAATGTTCTGTCGAAGAATGGTTTGATTTGATTCTCATTTTGAAATAGCTTAACTTTTTGTTGTGCTAACGTGTGATATGTGAGAGCTTTTGCACGTTCCTCTTACTGGAGTGATGAATTTGCTTTCGAACCTCGTTCCCACGCTCTAAAGTTTGAATCTTGTAAGAATCTCATTCCCATCAAGAAAGATTCTCGCTCCAACTAGGATGAAATCTCTCAAATATATAAATTCCAAATAAACAAAAGAAAAACTACGAAATAAAGGAAAATCTATAGAATTAATAAGATTGTAAAATAAAATTAACTCAAATGTATTTTAAAACTTTATATTTACATGATATTTATTTATATATAAAAGAATAATTTGTAATTGACACTAATCTATAATATTTATTCATATTTTAACATATATCACAATTAAGTAAAATAATGTTTCTTAGAATATAAAAAATATATAAATGCTCTCATAGGTGCTCCAAACTGTAGATTATTTTATATCCCCTCGCTCCTCCGCCCCCAATCCCGCTCTCACTTGTGCTCTTGGCTCCGCTCCGTTTCATGCAACTAAGTGTGAGAGTGCTGCGGTTGACTAATTTCTTTGCATGTGTGTGGTTGTGCTCTTGGTATGCACCTTTGTGTAACATTCTATCTTTAATTCTGCTTTGATGTTTGAGAGTTGGTACAAAGTAACTTGGTGTGTTCGGTGTGGAATCATTAGTTGAACCTGTGAGAAATATTTTGAACTTAGGGTGCAAGTTGCATTACCGTGAAATGCTGTAATTTTTTTGCTCACCTATCTGGAAAACATTGTAGCTAGTTTTTTCTTAGAAGTTTTATATTGGTTTAGGTCCCGTTGGTGAGGACATGTTCCATTGGCAAGCAACAATTATGGGCCCGGCAGACAGCCCATTTGCAGGGGGTGTTTTTCTTGTTACTATCCACTTCCCACCAGATTATCCATTCAAGCCGCCAAAGGTAATGCATTCAGTCATTCCATGAATAGGCTTGTCTACTTGTATGTCCGTCCCT
>JAOTRH010090852.1:0-16560 GCA_034768845.1 Heliamphora exappendiculata
GATGATGTCTATTGAAAAAGAGATGCTAGATAAGCTTGATTATACAAGCTTAATTAGTAATTTTGCAACAAAAAATGAGCGAAGGGCAGTGTTCAAGTGATATTTTGTTGCTGTTAATTAATTTATTTTTTGTTCAGGTATTATTATTTTTGATTTATTTTGTCATTATTTTGGTTGTAAATTGAATATTATTGAATTGTGAAACAACAAGACAAAATTTTAATTCATTAAAATTTTTGTAATGTTTTTTTTCTTAAAATTATTATATATAAAAAATTATAAAGGTCCCATTTTAATCATTCGCTTTGGACCCCAAATCACTCAGGCCGGCCCTTCTATATTCCCAGTAGTTTTAACATCATTTTGGAGCAATTACCAAGCAGCAGCGCCTAAGCAACAGCGGCAATTCCAAGTTTCCAAATCGATTTTGTGGTGCAAATCATCACAGGCGACTTCCAAGGCCAATCAACATGCAACGGTTTTGAAACACTGTTACAGTGCAAAAGTTGTTTCACAAACAGCCGAATTCACCAAGCTGGTTTCCAAATAAGCGCCCAATCCGGTGGTATTTTCCCAAAGCTGTTGCGGCAAAAGTGTTTTACCAAAACAGTGCTGCGGCAATCACGTCACATGATTGGGTGATTGGGTGTTGATTCAAAAAGCACTTTTCGGTAGTTTTTCCACAGTGGGTGTTGTTTCATAAAGCTGCGGCTAAATCTGTTTCATGAAGCAAAAATCTCAGGCAGTTTTTTCTCCCAAAAGCATCGATTTTCAAGGGCTCCCAACAGTTTCAGCAGAACCAAATCAGTGATTTGCAAGCAAACACGGCGCACCAAGCAGCGGCACAAATCCAAGCGGCACTGGATTTTTTTATTATTATCTAGATGTGTTATATGATTATAACACTACGAGAAGATCAAGATAATATAAAAGAGTTTTGATGCAACTTGGACACAGAAAATTAAATAGGAGATTGAAACTCTTTAAGAGTTTTAAATGGATCATAAAATTGTGATATTTATCTTGCAATTAATTTATTTTTATATTTTAATTGTGTAGATGATAAATATTAGTTTTATTTATCATGTTAATTTAATTAATTCGAATATTCGATTTTAATTAAAAATTTTGTAATGGAAAATAAAAGTAAGTTTTTTTAATTAATTAATTAATTAAATAAAAAAACTTTAGATATTTTATTTTTTTACAAAATATCACGTTTAAGATGATTCTTTTAAAAATTAAATATCTTGAAAAAATGTGAGAATTAATTTTGAATTTTGAATTAATTAAATAAAAAATATTTAATCAAAATAAATTATTATTTTTCAAAAAATGAGAAATAGAAAATAAAATAAATAAATGCCTTTAATCACTACCTTAGCTGAAAATCTAGAGAAAAAACTGTGCATTTATTAAATTTTATTTGTTACGCATTTAAACACAAAAAAATAGTTTGATAAATCAGAATCTTTAGAATCGTATACACGGAATGATGTTTAATTCTTTCAGATCGTGTGACTTTCGAAAAATAGTTTGATAAATCAGAATCCTTGAAATTGTGTGGACGAAAATATGTTTGATTCTATCAGATCGTGTGACTTTCGAAATTAATAAATTTATTTTAATTAAACGAAATTTTATAATCCTAAAAAATATTTTAAAAATCTGAGTGAGAGAGAAAATTTATTCACAGATAAATTTCGCGGTCTCCATCACCAGTTTGTAGACGATGCAATTAAACCATACGTGTCGGCAGTAAGGACTTTCTCCCCAACAAACAGATTAATTGCTGTATCACCGGTATAAACCTCTTTTAGGGATAATTCTGGATAATTATTAGTGTGGATCACTTCTCTATCTGAAAGGTTCATTACGAAGTGATTAATTTGAGATTAGGTAATAGTTAACACTTAGCTATATATAATAGTATCATCTCCAGCTGAGTCACTGCTATTATATAATAGACCGAAGCTATGTCAATTATTTAATTTTACTTGGTATGATCAGTTTCTTAGATAATAAAATTAAAAAGAATTGGCCAGTCTGGTCTGATGAAGAATAGTAGACGTCCACCCATTATGGCATACTATTCTCAGGTAACCAGGCTGCTGGTGAATTTATTTTTAAAATAGTAGAGGGAACCAAATTAAAATGAATTTAAAGTTTTTCTCATCATAATTAATGATTTTTTAATTATGTGATTCTCAGAATTAAAATGGATTTCAACCAACTCGCTTTAATATTCAAAGAAAACAAACTAACGGGACCAAATTATGTTGACTAGAAATGTAACTTGTATATAGTTTCAACTACAAATGATATTTCTTCAATACTAGGAAATGTGCTTGTTTCAGAAAAAGATTATTCATCGGGGCCGAAAGGCATGAAGAAGAAAAGGGTTCAGAAACAAGAAGACATATTTTTCAAGGTAGATAGTGGGCCACAGACTAGTGTGAAAAAATCGAAAGGCAAATGTTTTCACTGCAACCAGACTGAGGACTAGAAAAAGCTATATCCAGTATTTCTCAGAAGGCAGAACAAACACGGTAATTTTTATTCGCTGATTGTAGAAACATGTTTAGCGGTGTTATCTACCGGTACCTGGTGTGTGGATACGAGAGCAACTAATCATATGTGCAATTCATTACAGAAGTTCTAAGAATTTCAACAACTTAGTGATATGGAGATTTACCTGCATATGGACAATAACACAAAGGTAACAGCAGTTGTAGTAGGAGATGTCACTCTCAGTTTTGGTAGAGATTGAGTTTTAATATTGAGATATTGTCTTTATGTACCTGCCATTAGAAGGAACTTAGTTTTTATTTCTGAATTGACTAAAGACGGATATTTAGTTTATTTTAATAACTCTATGGTTATTAAGGATAATAAACGGGTTATCTGTTCTGGTACATTGGTGGTTGATCTTTATATTATTACTCTAATCTCTCCTACACTATAATTGACTGAAACGAATAATACATCTATACTACCATATAAGAGAAAATTTTCTTCTTTAATGAACCAAACGTTTCTTTGGCACTTACGCTTAGGTCATATTAATCTAAAAGAGATAAACAGACTGGTAGTAGATGGACCTTTGAGTTCATTGAAAGTGGAGGCACTCTCAGTCTGTGAATCTTGCGTAGAGGGTAAGATGACCAAGAGGCCATTTTTGGCCAAAAGCTATAAAGCTAAAAAATCGTTGGAACTGGTTCATTATGGTGTGTGTAGTCCTATGACAATTCGGGTAAGAGGTGGCTTTAAGTACTTCGTCAATTTCATTGATGACTACTCAAGGTATGGATACGTTTATCTGATGCACCGTAAGTCTGAATATTTTAAAAAATTCAAAGAATTCAAGGCGGAGGCGGAGAAGCGTTTGGGTAAAAGTATCAAATCACTACGATCCGACCGTGGTTGAAAATACCTCTTTGGAGAGTTTAAGGACTACCTGTCATCATAGGGGATTACATCCCAATTGACTGCACCTAGCACTCCACAGCGGAATGGTGTAGTAGAAAGAAGGAATAAGACTCTTATGGAAATGTTAAGGTCAATGATGAGTTATTTAGGTTTACCAGATTCATTTTGGGGACTCGCTTTAGAAATAGCAGTTTACATTCTGAACTTGGTACCTTCTAAGTCAGTACCTTCTACTCTCACAAAATTGTGAACCGGGCGTAAGCCTAGTCTGAAACACATTCGAATTTGTGGGTGTCCAGCACATGTGCTGAAAGGGAACGCGGATAAGTTGTAACTTGGACGGAAGTCTGTTTTTTTGTGGGATATCCCAAGGGAACGAAGAGTGGTCTCTTTTATAATCATAAGGATCAGAAGGTCATTGTTAACACCAATGCTCGATTCTTAGAAGAGAATTATATTGTGGATCATAGGCCCAAAAGCAATATTATTCTAGAAGAACTGAGAAAAAATACCAGTAGAACGGAAGAGGAACCACAAGTCACTAATATTCCATTACCTCGTCGTAGTGGGAGAATTATAAGGACAGGTGCAAATCAAGAACAGGGTGCTGATGCACAGGGTTCAGATTCTGCACAGCCTGTTACTGCTAGTACACAGACACAGGTAGTACCTCGTCGTAGTGGGAGGGTTGTTCATCAACCTGATCGGTATATGATCTTGGGAGAGTTTTTTGACAGGATCCTGGTAGAGCTAGATACCGAGCCCTGTAACTACAATTAAGCACTACAAGACAAAAATGAAGATCTTTGGCAAAGGGCTATGAATTGAGAGATAGAATCTATGTATTCTAATTAGGTCTGAAAACTTGTAGAATCACCCGAAGGGATAAAATCCATTAGATGCAAGTGGATCTACAAGAGAAAGAGAGGAGTAGACGGGAAGATTAAAACCTTCAAAGATAGGCTTGTTGCTAAAAGGTTCACTCAGAAAGAAGGGATCGAGTATGAGGAAATCTTTTCGCCGGTAGCCATGCTTAAGTCTATCTAAATTTTTTTATCCATTGCCGCACATTTCGATTACGAAATCTGGCAAATAGATGTCAAGACAGTTTCCCTTAATGGAAGTATTGACGA
The DNA here is from genome assembly GCA_034768845.1 of Heliamphora exappendiculata. Classification (NCBI taxonomy): domain Eukaryota; kingdom Viridiplantae; phylum Streptophyta; class Magnoliopsida; order Ericales; family Sarraceniaceae; genus Heliamphora; species Heliamphora exappendiculata. The sequence continues at coordinate 4,563 of JAOTRH010090852.1, forward strand.
GTGTATCTATATGATACAACCAGGCAGATTCATTGCAAAGGGCTAAAAGAAAAAGTTGTGCAAGCTTAAGAGATCAATTGATGGACTTAAGCAAGTATCGAGGTCTTGAAACACTCGGTTTGATCAAGCTATAAAGTTTTATAGTTTTGATCAAAGTCTGGATGAGTCCTGTGTGTACAAGAAGCATGAAGGAAGCGTGGTAATCTTTCTAGTACTTTATGTAGACGATATCTTGTTCATCGAAAACGATGTGGGGGCATTATCTACGGTTAAAGTATGGTTATCTGGACAGTTCAATATAAAGGACTTGAGAAAAGCCAGTCACATCCTTGGGATCAAGCTTATGTGAGATCAGAAACAAATGATGTAGGGCTTGTCACAAGCAAAGTATATCGATGATATCCTTACTCATTTTAGCATGCAGGATTCTAAGAAAGGGTTTCTCTCTTTCAGGCATAGAATCACTCTATCCAAGCATCAGTGTCCTAAGACACCTGATGAGATAGAAAAGTTGAAGGCGGTTTCTTATGCTTCGGCAGTAAGAAGCCTCATGTATGCTATGCTTTGCACTAGACCCGACATCTGCTTTACCGTTGGCATAATTAGTAGATATCAGCCTAACCCAGGACAGGAGTATTAGACTGTGGTAAAAAAAAAATATAATCAAGTACCTTAAAAGGACTAAGGATTCTGGTACCTTTGGGGTACACAGACTCAGATTTTCAGTCAGACACAGAGCTTGAATCAGGAGACAACCTTGCAGATCCTTTACAAATAGCTTACCGGCTAAGACTTTTGATAGTCATGTAAAGGGCATGGGAGTCAGATGTATGGCATCATGGTTTTGAGTATAAGTGAGTGATTGTTAGGGTTGGTATACTAAAAATAATATTTTTAGTAATTAATTTTATTTTTAATAAAATTAGTTTTATATTTTATGATAATTTGTATGAACAATATATGTGTATCATTTCTTTGATATGCATGGATATTCAATATTTTGTATAATATTTAATCTGGTGTGTAGAGTACGGCTTACACACAGAAGATCAGATTTTAAGTTCTTACACAATGTAAGTTTTATGTTCACAGTTTATATAGAAATGGGCATACCATCGGTATGACTGTGGCACAGAGTTTTAGTAAGCCTCTCTTGGTTACGGGAACCAGATAATAGCGTCGTCTATTATTCTAACTCTCTATACTAGTACACTTTGTATTTATTGAACGGGACATTTTGGGTAATTAATTTAGTACTGACTATTGACTATATAAATTAATTCGCACCCCAATGTTTTATGAATAGTGTTTTTTCTTTTAATTCTGAAATAATTATTGATTTGCATATATTTAATATTCGTTATTTTGATTCATTAGAGGGTGCGATCTTATATGGGTCTATATTCTCGGTGAGTTGGATTGCAATATTATTTTTGTAGCAAATATTAATAATTGACGGAATCTACGTCCCGAATGATCGGGATTGACGATACTCTCTTAAGGATGCTTATAAGTTTTGACCGGGCCAAACTCTACAGGTGAATTTGATTATCTGGCGGTCAAATAAGTTAAGCAAAAGGGCTTAAGAAATATTAAGATGCTGATTAAATTAAATTGTCAGTAATTAAATTTAATTGACAAGTATCGAAAATCTTAACGTGGGGAGAAATGGTAAGCATTTAATAACAGGAGATCAATGCAAGAAGGCCTTGAGATTATGGGTCAGAGTGCAAATATAGTTCTTTAGTGATATGAACTGTAGTTCAATTTTTTATAGAAATTGCAGAAACCACTGCATGTCTTTTCATAATTGCAGAAATCGCTGATAGGTATCCGTGTTCTACTGGAAGTTTAACTCATAATTACTCTCTAGGTCCCTGCTGTACCCTATATATATGCGAGTAGACTGAACCTGTTTCATAATTTGTCTTTTAAGACTAAAGCTATCGGGGTTCTACCGGTACAAGTTCTCAGAGGATCGTAGCCCACTCTACGTTCGAGAATCGCATAAGGGAATACAGTAGAAGATTTGATAGGAGTTTCAACTCAGAATCAAGTCGTAGTTGAAGAATAGATCGACAAAATATATTCTTCTAAATTAACTTTGGTTCCACGGGTTTATTTTTTATCGTTCGACGTCAAAATTTTTATCTGAAACCCGTTTTGGCGTTTGCCCATCCAATTAATTTTTTTTATCGAAAATCATTTTGCAAAAATAATGATCTTGTAAGTTATGCCTCCAATAATAGTGCACAGATAAATTTATCTGTACATGCATGAAACTTTACGTTTTTTTAAAAGAAGACATAATTTTATCTGTGGTCATTTTATAGCTGTTTGCCAAGGGCTTTTTATTTTGATTTTGATGATTTTCATAATTTATTTTTTAAGAATAAATAGATTTAAAATGATAATATTTTATAAGGATAATTACACTTACCTCCCATGAGGTTTAAGCTTATTACAGGGACCTCCTATGTGGACTCTGAAATTACACTAACCTCCCATGAGATTTAATTTTAGCATTAATTGCATCCCAACAGTTAAAAATTTCATTAAAATTTAACGAAAACCGCCTCTCCCACCCCAAAACCACCCTTCTCACCCTCAAACCACCATTCAAACTACATTTCCCCATAACATCACCATTTTCACCCCAAATTTCAACGGAATGATGGTTTTGAGAAGGGTGATTTTGGGGTGCGAATGCGGTTTGAATGGTGGTTTTGGGGTGGGAATGGTGATTTTAGGGTGGGATGGGCTGTTTTCATTAAATTTTAATTGAATTTTTAACAGTTGGAGTGCAATTGATGTTAAAATTAAATCTCAGAGAAAGTTAGTGTAATTTCAAAAATCACAAGAGAGGTTCTTGTAATAAACTTAAACTTCAAGGGAGGTAAGTGTAATTATCCCTATTTTATATTTTTAAAATGAAAGTGTTAACACATTTTGAACAATACAGTTGACATCTTAACCAAATGAAATAACTTATCTCTCAAAAGAATTAAAATACTTACATATTCTCAATTGAGAATATTTTGTGTTGAACTCAATTGAAATATAAGTCAAACACTTTTTAGGCAAAGTATACATAAAGCATATCAAGTGTGTTAACACCTATTGAACAAATGATTTGACACCCTAACAGTTTTATGAAGTTGATCTTCATGTATCAAAACTTAGTGCCGATACAAACAAATTTTATATCAACACAAAAGAGCCGAAGCTCTCAGGACTTAAAATAAGTTGACACAAAAGTGCTTCACACTTTTGGTTTCTAAAATTTTTGGTCGACACAAATGTAAATTATATCGACACAAAACAACCGAGGCCACCTACAGATTTTCGGTGTCGACACAAAGGCAAGATGAGTCGACACAAAAGTTCTAAGCCCGTCTGAAGAATTTTTGGTGTCGACACCAAAGTCCAAATGTGCTGACACAAAAGAACCGAGGTCTGCTGCAGAATTTAGTATCGACACCAAAGACAAAATGAGTCGACACAAATGGTCCTCCCTGCTAAAGTTTCAAACGAGTCGACACTAGATTCAAAGGTGTTGACACCACGATGTTGGTAAGGTAGAGTGTAGAAATTGTGTTGACCTCTCAGAAGAATTGTTTCGACCCAACCACTTGAAGATCCTTGCCCTAGACACTTTGTGTCGACACCAAAGGCATTTGTGTCGACAGACCTCAACGGTTGGATTTTTAGCATTTATTGCTCCCACCTACCTCCAACGGTTATGAATGCACAAGAGCTTATATAAGGAGTAATTTCTCAGCATTTAAAAGAACTAGAGACTTGCATTTACTGTTTTATTGTTTGAATCAAACTCAAAATTCTTTAGCCCTCATTTATTACTGAATCTATAGCTCTTGTTTCTCATCTCTCTTTACCTTTTCATTTATTGTAAATTTTTTCTGTAAAGAGAGTGAGTGTTTCTCATTAATACTCTTTATTTATTGTATTCAAGGGTGAGTCACCATTTATTGTTTGAGTGAGTGAGTAAATCTCATTAAAGAAGAGTTCAAGAGAGATTAGAATAAAATAGGAGATTATTTTCGTAGGATCTTCTTGAAGTTGTGTTAGGCTTTTGAATATACCTATAAACATTCGGTTAACTCAAACGAAGTCTTGAAGTTGTAAAAGCTTAGAATGCGCCCGTGAAGCATTCTATATAGTAGAAATAATCAAGGGAGAACTTGAGAAGTGGACGTAGGCTTGGAAGAAATCGAACCATTATAAATCTTTGGTGTCTGGTTCAATCTCTCTATCCCTAACCTTTTTAATATTTGTATAGCTTTAATCTTTGATTAAATTGCTATATTTGTTTGCTTTATTAAAATATTTTTGAAAAGGTTTTTAAAATTGTTATTTATTTTTTAAAGACTCAATTTACTCCCTCCTCTTGGGTTGCTTAGAACTAACAATTGGTATAAGCGCTTGGGCTCTTGTTTTTGACATAACAGTTTAAGAGTTTTTATGGCAACTACTAGCATCGGACCTATCCAATCCGAAGGTCAGTCGACCAATAGACCCCCATTATTCAATGGAACAAACTACAATTATTGAAAGGCTAGAATGAGAATTTACATTCAAGCCGTAGACTATGATCTTTGGCAGGTTATAAATGGACCCAAAAGACCCACTAAAACTGTTGAAGAGGCTGAATGGACTAAAACTGATATTAGGGAGATACAAAAAATGCTAAAGATATGAATCTCCTATATTGCTCACTTGACCTAAATGAGTTCAATAGGATCTCTACCCGTGACACGGTAAAAGAAATATGGGATAGACTCGAAATTACCCATTATGGTACAAATCAAGTGAAATAGTCAAAAATCAGTTTTCTTGTGCATAACTATGAATTATTCAAAATGAAACACGATGAAACAATTTTTGATATGTTTACTCACTTCACTGACATTATTAACGGACTGAAATCTCTTGAAAAAATTTATACTAATGCAGAAATGGTAAGAAAAATTTTTAGGTGCATGCCTAAGAGTTGGGAAGCAAAGGTCATAGCTATTTAAGAAGCTAAAGACCTCAACACTCTTAGTCTAGAAGAGCTCATTGGTTCTCTCATGACCCATGAGATGAACATCAATCTGGATGAAGAGGAAGACAACAAAAAGAAGAAATGCATCGCTTTCAAGTCCCTAACTCATGAAGAAGAATTTGAGGAAGACTCTTCAAGTGATGAAAATGAAGACATGGCTCTCATCACAAAGAAATTTAAAAAATTTCTTAGAAATAAAAAATAAGGAGGAACAAAGTTCTTCAAGAAGGAAGGACACCGAGGTGAGCCTACCAAATTCAAAAGCGACGCTAGCAAGTTCAAGAACGAATTCAAAATTGAAGAAATCATCTGCTATGAGTGTAAAAAACCTGGACACGTTAAAACTGAATGTCCTCATATCAAAAAGTAATTCAAAAAGGGTTTCAAGAAAGCCATGATTGCTGCATGGGGTGAGAGTGGTGATAGCAGTTTTGAAGATGAAAAAGAGAAAAATGAAGTAACAAATCTATGCCTCATGGCCAGAGAAGATGATGAGGTAACTTCTGACCCTTTTTTTAGATGAATTGCAAAGTGCTTTTGAAGATTTATATGATGAATTGAGAAAAATTAGTGCAAAAAATTCTATTTTGAAAAAATTAGTTCTTTCCTCCTCAGCTAAAATTGAAACTTTGAATAGTGAAAAATCTGTTTTATCAAAACAAGTTTTTATTTTGAAAGAAGAAAACAAAATTTTGAGTGAAAAGATTGAGGATCTTACAAAAATTATTTACAAATTCACTCAAGAAAAGAACAACTTAGATAAATTTCTTGGCAAGCAAAAATGTGTTTTTGACAAAGTTAGAATCGGGTATAAACCTAAGAAGAAACAAAAACTCCTAAATAACATATTTGTCAAGGTATCATTTAATCATACAAATGCTACTTGTTTTCACTGTTATGAGCATGGACACATTGTCACACACTGCCCAAATAAAATCCGTCAAATAATTCTGTCAAGAAAGTTTGGGTTCCTATAGAAATACACGCTCAAGGAACTAACACCAAAGGATCCAAGAAAATTAGGATACCAAAAATCAAAACTTAATTCTTCTTGCAGGTATATATGTCTCAAATCCTCATTTAATGAGAGGATGTGGTATCTCGATAGCGCTTGTTCAAGATACATGATAAACGACAAATCAATGCTTGCATCTCTCAAGTCAAAAGATGGCGAATTTGTGACTTTTGGAGACAATAGCAAAGGAAAAATTATAGGAATTGGCTGTATTAGTAAAATTCATTCTCCTTCTATTAAAAATATTTTGCTTATTGATGATTTAAAACATAACCTTCTTAGCATAAGCCAACTTTGTGACAAATGCTATAAAGTTTTGTTTGATCATGCTAAGTGTGTTATTGAAGATTTAACCAATAACAAAGTTATCTTTAAAGGTCATATGCATGAAAATATTTATACATTTACTCTCAATGATCTTTTAAAGAATGACACCAAGTGCTTAGCCGTCTTGAGTGATAATAGTTGGTTATGACATATAAGGCTTGGACATGCACATATGAACTTAATTTTTTAACTTTTAAAAAAGGAGTTAGTGATTGGGTTATTTCAAATCAAATTTGAAAAGAACAAAGCGTGTAATGCATGTCAACAAGGCAAACAAGTTAGAAGTTTTTTTCTTTCTAAAAATGAGATTTCAACATCTAGGCCATTACAATATTGCACATGAACTTGTTTGGTCCAATAAGGACTTTAAGGCTTAGAGACAAGAGATATGCCTTTGTTATTGTTGATGACTTCTCTAGATATACTCGGGTACTATTCTTAGCTCATAAGGATAAAGCCTTTGCCTCTTTTACAAAACTATCTCGGAGAGTTCAAAATGAAAAAAGTTTTCAAATTACAAGTATCCGAAGTGATTATGGTAAAGAATTTAAAAATAAAGAGTTTGAAAAGTTTTGTGATGAAAATGGTATTAACCATAACTTCTCTGCTCTTAGAATACCTCAACAAAATAGAGTTGTTGAGAGGAAGAATAGGACATTGGAAGAAATGGCTAGAACTATGCTCTGTGAAAATAATCTACCACGATACTTTTGGGTCGAGACTGTTAATATCACTTCTTTTATCATAAACAGAGCAATTATAAGAGCTTCTCTCAAGAAAATTTCATATAAGCTATGGAATGAAAGAAAACCTAACATCAGCTATTTTTGCGCTTTTGGGTGCAAATATTTTGTCTCGAACAACAATAAAGAACTTTTGGACAAGTTCGATGCAAAATCTGATGAAAATATTTTCTTATGATATTCTATATCTAGTAAAGCGTATAGAGTGTTCAACAAAAGGACCCTAGTTGTTGAAGAATCTATACATGTTATTTTTTTATGAAGCTAACATTAGTTCTTGAAAAGAATTTTGTGAAGATAACTTGTTAGACATAGAAAACGGTGTTGAAGATATCTTTATCAAAGAAAATGAAGGGTCAAATCAAGAGAAAGTTTCAAATCCTCAACAAAATGCAGTCCAAAAAATTGTTGAATTCGCAAATTTAAAAAATTCAGACCTACCTAAAGAATGGAGGTATGCTCATGGTCACCCGAAAGATCTAATCATTGGTGATCCATCGCAAGGTATCAAAACTCGTTCCTCTCTACATAATGTTTGTGGTAATTTAGTATTTTTTTCTCAGACTGAACAAAAACACTTTAAGAAAGTCAAAAACGATGAGTTTTGGATCTTGGCTATACAAGAATAGTTAAATCAATTTGAAAGAAACAAGATTTGGACTTTAGTCCCAAAACCTAAAGAACACTTCATCATCGGTACAAAATAGATTTTTAAAAATAAAATGGATGAGAATGAAGTAGTTCTTAGGAATAAAGTTCGATTACTAGCCCAAGGTTACAATCAAGAAGAAGACATCGATTTTGATGAGACTTTTGCTCATGTGGCTAAACTTGGAGCCATTAGGATGTTGCTTGCTTATACATGCTTTAAAATTTTCAAATTCTATCAAATGGATGTCAAGAGTGCCTTTTTAAATGGTTTTATCACGGAGAAAATTTTTGTAAAACAATCTTCTGGCTTTGAAAATCTAAATTTTCCAAATCATATTTACAAACTTACCAAAGCTCTCTATGATTTAAAGTAAGCATCTAGAGCATGGTATGAAAGGTTTAGCAAATTATTGATTGAAAATAAGTTTTCAAGAGAAAAAATAGATACCACTCTTTTCATCAAGTCTCAAGAAAATGACATGCTAGTTGTACAAATTTATGTAGATGATATAATTTTTGGTGCAATTAATGAATCTTTTTGTAAAGACTTTGCTAAGTGTATGCATGGAGAATTCTAGATGAGCATGATGGGTGAGCTTAACTATTTTCTCGGACTCCAAATTAAACAAACTCAAAAAAGAATCTACATCAATCAAGCTAAATATACGAGGAACATATTGAAGAGGTTCGATATGCTAAAGACAAAACCCATGGAAACTCCAATGTGTCCTCCAACGAAGCTTAATAAGGATGAAGATGGCATAGCAGTGGATGAAAAGCATTATAGAGGTATGATCGGATCTCTCTTATATTTAACTACTAGTCGTCCGGATGTTATGTTTAGTGTATGAATGTGTGTTATATTTCAATCAAATTCTAAAGAATCACATGTGACCGCCGTTAAGCGCATCTTTAGATACCTTTTAGGTACACAAAACCTAAGATTATTTTATCCTAGAGGAATAGCTTTTGAGTTATTTGGCTATTCAGATACTGATTTTGTCGGATGTAAAGTAGATAGATAAAGTACAAATGGTACTTGTCAATTCCTAGGACACTCACTAATCTCTTGGTTAAGCAAGAAGCAGAACTTAGTGGCATTGTCTACAGCCAAGGCTGAGTACATTATAGCTAGAAGCTGTTGTGCATAAGTTCTTTGGATGAAATAATAATTAGAAGACTGTAGTTTTTACTTAGATCATATTCCTATAAAATGTGATAACACTAGTGCAATTAATATATCCAAAAATTCTATACAACACTCAAGAACCAAGCATATAGAGATTGGACATCATTTTATAAGAGATCATGTGCAAAAAAAAATATATCGAACTTGAATTTATAGACACAGATTACCAGTTAGCGGATATTTTCACAAAACCCTTCAATGAAGAAAGAATATGCTATATAAGAAGAGAACTTGGTATGTTATGTGCTCCTATTTCTTGATTAAAATGCAATACTAACCATGTCTTTTTATTGCATTTCAAAGTCTTTGATGTTCTTTCTTGATATGTGAAAAAGTGTTGATACCACTTGAAAAAGTGTCGACACAATTGTGTGCTGTGTTGACACAAAACGGTATAGAAGTGACACTGTGAGAAAAGTGTGGACCCCTTTCTGTTTAGTGTCGACACCATATTAGCTCCCTGACTCTCAATAAATTTGTGTTGACACCAAGCTTATTCGCGTCGACCTAAATAGCCGAATGTGTCTACACCTTCTGAAAATATGTTAACACCATTTCTTGCTTTCGATACCCACACTTTCGAAGAAAAGTGTCGACACCAATTATAATATGTGTCGACACAAATCTTAACGCCTATATATAGACGCGTCAGACCCGAACTGTCACATCGTTCCTTCTCTCTCTATAAAATGTGTTCATCTCCCGCGCAAATTTCTTTTCAAAACCTGTGTCGACTCCTCATCTTTTTCTTCAATCTCAACCTAAATCTATCAATATGCCTCCTAAAATCATAGGAAAATGATCAAAGAGAATCGGAGAAGGATCCTCCTCAAGCCCTAGAACGTCGAAACGAAAGAAGACGACCACCAAGACAGCAACAGTGACGGCGACAACAATGATTCTAGAAAACATAGCCACGTCGGAGGTAATCTCTTTCAAAACCTCTAAAATTTGTCAAATTTATTTCTCATCTTTTGCAAATCAAAAAGTTATTCCCGGTCATTCTATAGACTTTTCTTTCTTTGATTACATAGAAATGAGGTTTAAAGATCTCTTTTCTAGCCTCGGGTGGGAGAGGCTTTTGCAAATTCGAGAACCACACTATCCCACTCTTGTAAAATCTTTTTATGCTCACTTTCACATATTTTTGATTTCGACCACCTCCATCACCACATGGGTGAATGGTGTAGACATTGTTCTGACTCTCTTTTCTCTAAATGAGATCCTTTGCATCCCTGAAGGGGATATTTGTGTTTATCATAACCAGAAATGCGCATTTCGCATGACATGGTAAACCATATTTTCCTACTCCAAATGATAAAATTTGGTGATGTTACATATATGCACATTTTTTTTTGGTGGTGTATTCTTGAACAGAAAAACCTAGATTTAGGCTTCTTGTTCATTTCTCGCATGCTTCACTCTCACAGAAAGTTAAACTCTTATCTTCCTCACGGGATGTATCTCACCAAAGTTTTTTGCCATTTTGGCATTGATCTATCTGAGGAGAAAGCTGTTGCCTTTTCAAAACATGACTTGTATGGTAGTTCTTCACTAAAACATATGCAAATTGAAATGTTAATGGTGTCTAGACCACCTCTCGTCGTGGCACCCCTTCATCTGCCAGAACTCCTCCTCCTCATGCTCCTTGAGATCTCTCTTCTATTCACATTGATCTTGACTCCCTTCCTGATCAATCTGATCTTCCTGACCCCTCCAATACCCCTGGTCCCTTACATGCTCCTCCTTCTCTCACATTTGCATCTACTCCGTCTACATCCTCCTCAACTCCAATTAATGTTGATCGATCTGAGATAGTCTTTTTGATTCAAGCTTTATCCTCCAAAGTGACTTTATTTCAAGAAAAAGTCGATCAAGAATTTTTTGATTTAAATCACACTGTCTCTTCCCTCTCCAAAAAAGTTAAGCATCTTGACAAGACAAACCGTAGCCTCCAGAGAGATGTGGAAAATGCCACAGATGCCGGGAGATCCCTATGCAAGACTATGGATGACAATATTGTCTCCATTGTTAATTGCAATAAGATAATCCTGCATCAAGTGAGAAAAGAATATGACTAAGGCATTGTGAATGCTATCCATGCCAACTCTTAGAAAGTGGAAGAACACCTATAGTGGATCAAAGAAGCCTGGGCCAAACAGTTCAAGCCCAAAGAACAAAGGAAGAAAAGGCCGCACGTCTCAAACGGGAAGCAGACCTTGCATTGGTCGCCCGGTATGAAGCAATGGCTGCTGCTGAGGCTAAAGATGAGCGAGCTCGTGCATTAAAGGAACGGGCTTCAGCAAGCAAACAAAAAGCTAAGGAGAAGAAGGACTTCAAGAGATTCATGGATGATTAATAGCCCTCTTTTTGAAAATTACAAAAAGCGAGAAGAAAAAGGAGAGGTAAAAGTGAAGGAGAGAAGAGAGCAAGAAAGAAGAAAAACATTTCTTTAAGTTTCTTTTTGAAGGTGAAGATGTAACATTTAACATACATTTTCTTTTGATTGGTTGCATGGGTTGGTTAATTGAATGGTTTGAATGGTTGTTTGAAAACATTTAATAAGTTTAGTTTGAATGGTTTGAATAGATAATAGTTTAAATTTCATATGTCTGGGATGATTGCTTATATCTATATGTTTGTGCAACCTTGTTCATATATGTGATTGGACTTTAAGGATAAATCACTTTGCACATATTTGATATATTGCACAAAGTTTTAATAAACTTAGAATGTTCTTGATCATTTTTTGCAAATCATATCAAAATGTATGCTTTCACTCTATTGAATGCTTAATCTTTATAATTGCATATGTTGTTTAAGACACATCGATAAGGAGAGAATCCATTGTTGAAAAATATTTTTAAATGTTTTTCTAAAAAATGCTAATATGGTTGTAATCATAAAAAAAGATGTGATTGTTAGCCCAATGGCTTTTTATTTTGATTTTGATGATTTTCATAATTTATTTTTTAAGAATAAATAGATTTAAAATGATAATATTTTAT